>CAUYPK010026009.1:0-56491 GCA_963574355.1 Loris lydekkerianus | reverse complement strand
CGACGCTCCTTTCTTTCTTTCTTTGTTTCTTTCTTTGTTTCTTTCTTACTTTCTTTCTTTCTTTCTTTCTTTCTTTCTTTCTTTCTTTCTTTCTTTCTTTCTTTCTTTCTTTCTTCTTTTTTGAGACAGAGCCTCAAGCTATTGCCCTGGGTAGAGTGCTGTAGCATCATAGCTCACAGCACCCTCAAATTTATGGGCTTAAGTGATTCTCTTGCCTCAGCCTCCCAAGTAGCTGAGACTACAGGCACCTGCCACAACACCTGGCTATGTTTTGGTTGCAGTTGCCATTGTTGCTTAGCAGCCCTGGGCCGGGTTCTAACCCGCCACCCTGGATGGGGAGGGTTGTAAACAGGGTAGAAAAATGCTGTCATTTTTACTTTTTAAAAAAAATCACTTTGGTGGATGCAGGGAGCCTAGACCTGCAGGGGAAATGGAAAAGCAGGGAGACAAGGCAAGTTGTCCAGGTGAATGATGAAAATGGCTTGGGTTAGTGTTGTTGTGATGGAGAAGGGTGTATGGACGTAGAATATCTATCTCTGGGAGTTAGAGACACCAGGATTTTCTGAGCATGGCTATGCTCAGAAACAAAAGGAAGTTAAGGATGACCCTAATGTTATTGAGTAAGCAGTGGGCGGAAGCTGGTGCCATGATCTAAGGTGGAGAAGAATGGGAGAGGAGCAGAACTTGGTACTGGTGAGGGGTAGGGGGATGATCAAACGTGGATCCAGCTGAGAGGCAGAGAAGGAGAAAGCCAGCGAGGGCTGTGATGTCCTCATGATTCCTGGCTGGGGACTGACAATCCTTGTTAGACCAAAGCCTGTGCTATGTTGGAACCTCAGAGACTGTAGTATCAGGGCATCTTAGAGAACTTCAAGAGTTGGAGTTTATTGGCTATTTTTTTTTTGTTTGTTTGTTTTGTGACAGCATCTCACTTTGTTGCCCCTGATAGAGTGCTCTGATGTCATAGCTCACAGCAACCTCACACTCCTGGGCTCAAGTGATTCTCTTGCCTCAGCCTCCTGAGTAGCTGGGACTACCTGCACTCACCACAATGCCCGGCTGTTTTTTTAGAGATGGAGTCTTGCTCTAGCTCAGGTTTGTCTCAAACCTGTGAGCTCAGGCAATCCGCCCACCTCGGCTGCCCAAAGTGCTGGGATTATAGGCATGAGCCACCTCACCCAGCCTGGCTACTTCTTGTAACCTTTAGAAAAGCCCTGTAAAAAAGAGACAAGCTTAGACTGAAGATGATGACCCATCCTTACAACATTTCTTCTTCTTTTTTTTTTTTTTTTTGCAGTTTTTGGCCAGGGCTAGGTTTGAACCCACCACCTCCAACATATGGGTCGATGCCCTACTCCTTTGAGCCATAGGTGCCACCCTTTTTTTTTTTTTTTTTTTTTTTAAAGATAGTTTCACTCAGTCACCTTGGGTAGAGTGTGTGCTGTCATAGCTCACAGCAACCTCAAACTCTTGGGCTCAAGAGACCCTCTTGCTTCATCCTCTCAAGTAGCTGGGACCTCAAGCGCCCACCACAATGCCTATAATTTTTCTATTTTTAGTACAGATGGTGTCTCTGTCTTCTCAGGCTGATCTCAAACTCCTGAGCTCAGGCAATCCAGCTGCCTCAGCCTCCCAGAGTGCTAGGATTACAGGTGTGAGCCACTGCACCGGTCCCCCATCTTTATTATAAAAGGGAACAGTCACTACCTGTCATGGCCTCCTCCCTTCAGTTACTTTGAAATATTATTACTGGCTTATGAAATCCAAGCATCTAGACCACACTACTATGGCTCCCCCACCCCTTCCTTAAAACAACAGAGACTGGGAAGCTCCTGTGGATTGTAATGCAAGCATAGGCAGTTTTATGCAGCTCAGAAGAGCACAGGGAAAGAGGCCATCATGAGTCAGAGTCATGGAGTCAGCTAGCAGGAAGCAAGAGGCATAGAGACTAGAAAGGAGGGTGAAACATGAAGGGGAAAAAAGAGAAGGAAATGAGAAAGAAAGAGTGAGCCGCTCAAGGTTAACATCTAAACTGAGATGGACAAGCACCAGCAATAGCAATGCCTTGTAGGAAACCTTAGAATTGTTGAGTTTCGAACCTAGAAGTGACTTCAGGGTGGTTGGCTCTCTCCCCAGAAAAAAGGAACTGGTCATCAAGGAGGAAATGGGAAAGAAAAGTAGAGAGCAAAAGAACTAGTCTTCAAGCCTTAGAAGCCACAGAAAGTCAGTCAACAGATTTGCCCTGGCTGAATAGGAAAGCCTCAGGATTGTTCTCCTATTTTGTAAATGTCTAGTCCCCTGGGGACTGTTGTGTCCAACTGCATTCTGGAAATAGATAAGCGTTGTGTCTGTTTGGGAGGTGTAATCAGTGACTTCTTCTTCCTCTGCAATCTGTCCTCCTACACCCCTTCCCTCATTCCAACTGGGTCCCCTATCACATGTTCCCAGGCACACCCATGCTGACCCACACAGCTGCAGGCAGAATGAGAAGCAAGGGGGTCATTTCCTGATGGATAGCTTGGGTGGGCCTTGGGGCTGGCTGGGGGAGTAGTCAGGAGGGGCCATGGGCTCACGTAGCTTCTCCAAGCCATGTGGGGATCCAAAGAAAACACAGCTGGAGACAGGGAGAGGGAGAAGGAAGCCAAGGTTATGCATATTGACATCTAGGGCAGAAATCCAACTGGGTATCCTGTGGCCAGTGAAGTCTGTGTTTGCTGACTGGGACCAGTTACTTCCTCCTACTGCACCTCAGTTTTTTGATCTGCAAAACAGGGGCAATAATATCCATCTCAAGGGATTGCTGTGAGAATTCCACAGCATAATTGAAAAGAGAGAGAGAGGGAGAGAAAACAGTACAGTAGTTAAGAACAAGGACTCTAGAGCCAGACTGATTTCCTGGGCTTCAGATTCCTTACCTATAAAATTGGGATAGTGATATTTATCTTACAGGATGTTATGAGGTTTAAGGGAGTTAATATTTGTAAAGCACTTTCTCCTTGTCAAACAACTAGCTAATGCAAATAACCCCGATCCAAGCCAATTTATTGAGCCTTTTGGTGTGCCAAGTACTAGGTTCACACTTTATATCCTCACTGCCACACAGGAAGGTAAGCAGGTACTAGATCATCTTCATTTAACAGATATAGATACTGGGGTTCAGAAAGAGATTTACTTTTTTATTTCCTCTAGAACAGGGGTTGGTAAAAGATGACCTGTGTGCTAAATCCAGTGAGCAGACTTTTTTTTTTTTTTCAGACAGAGTCTCACTTTGTCACCCTCGGTAGAGTGATGTGGTGTCACAGCTCACAGCAACCTCCAGCTCCTGGGGTTAGGTGATTCTCTTGCCTCAGCCTCCTGAGTAGTTGGGACTACAGGCGCCTGCCACAACGCCCAGCTATTTTGTTGTTGTAGTTTGGCCGGGGCTGGGTTCAAACCCACCACCTTTGGTATATGGGGCCAGTGCCCCAGACTATCTCTTAAGATGTTGTTTATGGCTGCTTTCATGCTATAGTGGTAGAGTTGATTGTAGGGCTTGCAAAACCTAAAATATGTACTATACAGCCCTTTACAGGACAAGCTTGTTGACTTCTGCTCTGGAAAAAGGCAGAAGCAGGATTTGAACCAGGTCTGTCTGGGTCCAAAGCCCTTAACTGGGACCAGGCACAGTGGCTCATTCCTGTAACCCTAGGAGGTCGAGGTGGGTGGATTGCCCTGAGCTCACAGGCTCGAGACCAGCCTGAGCAAAAGTGAGACCCCATCTCTAAACATAGCCAGACATTGTGGGGTGCCTGTAGTCTCAGCTACTTGGGAGGCTGAGGCAAGAGAATCACTTGAGCCTAAGTGTTGGAGATTGCTGTGAGCTATGATGCCACAGCACTCTACCAAGGGTGACAAAGCGAGTCTAAAAAAAAAAGCACTTAAATGTTTTGCTATCCTAGTTTTTTGCAATATTGCTGTGCTGGGTATGCCATTAAGGCTAGCAAAGAAACTTTTTTTTTTTTTTTTTTTTTTTGAGACAGAGCCTCAATTTATCACCCTCAGTAGAGTGCCATGGTGTCATTGCTCACAGCAACATCCAACTCCTGGGCTTAGGTGATTCTCTTGCCTCATCCTCCTGAGTAGCTGGGACTACAAGCCCTCCCCACAACACCGGGCTATTTTTTTGTTGCAGCTTGGCCGGGGCTGGGTTTGAACCCACCACCCTTGGTATATGGGGCTGGCACCCTACCCACTGAGCCACGGCACCACCCTGCAAAGAAATTTTTTTTCCTCTCCCTTTGAGTGCTGAGAAGCTTTCCCTGCCCTCTTCATAGCCAGGAGCAAAAGTGGGATTTGGGGATTCTGATCCCTCTATCCCTCAAGCCAAGTTGTGTGGGCTTGGGGAGATGATCAAAGCCCATCCTGGGCTGCACACCTACCAGTGTCACTCTGAAGTGTCAGGGTTGAGGGCACAACATGTTTCCGGGGAAAAGAGAAGGTCATGTAATGGAGAGGGGCAGGCTGACTGGGGAAGTCCCTGGAATGAAGGCCAGTGACTGTATCTTCTCCTCTCTAAGCCCAGGTTAGGGCTGTTTTTATTTTTATTTATTTTTTATTTTTATTTTTTGCAGTTTTTTGGCTGGGGCTGGGCTTGAACCCACCACCTCCGGCATATGGGGCCAGCGCCCTACTCCTTTGAGCCAGAGGTGCCACCCAAAGTGAATTATATCTTTTACAAAGGTCCACTCTTTTTGGTAAAGTTCTTTTTTTGAGACAGAGCCTCAAACTGTCGTCCTGGGTAGAGTGCTGTGGCATCACAGCTCACAGCAACCTCTAACTCCTGGGCTCAAGCAATTCTCCTGCCTCTGCCTCCCAAGTAGCTGGGACTACAGGTGCTCTCCACAACGCCCGGCTATTTTTTGGTTGCAGCCATTGTTGTTATTTGGCAGGCCAGGGCTGTATTTGAACCCGCCAGCTCAGGTGTATGTGGCTGGCGCCTTAGCCGCTTGAGCCACAGGCACTGAGCCAGGGCTGTTTTTAGAGTCAGTTGAATTGAGGCTAACAAGGTGCAAGAGTTGATAAAGCATCCTGGGATGATGTAGATATCGCTTGTTCCCCAGGGACATTTGAGGACTCCAAGCCAGCTCAAACACTCAGCAAATATTTACTCAATACCTACGGTATGCCAGGCACTGTTCTAGGCATGAGGGCCTCAGTGTTGAACAAAACTCCAGCTCTCATGGAGACAGACAGTAAATGAGAAAGAAGAATATATTTTTATTTACTTATTTACTTATTTTGCAGTTTTTGGCCAGAGCTGGGCTTGAATCTGCCACCTGCAGCACATGGGGCTGGCACTCCACTCCTTTGAGCCACAGGCACTGCCCTTTTTTTTGTTTGTTTGAGACAGAGTCTCACTATGTCGCCCTTGGTAGAGTGCTATGGCATCACAGCTCACAGCAACCTCAAACTCTTGGGCTTAAGAGATTTTCTTGCCTCAGTCTTCCAAGTAGCTGGGACTACAGGAGCCCACCACAACACCCAGCTATTTTTTTGTTGTCATTATTGTAGTTGTCATTGTTCTGGCAAGCCCAGGCTGGGTTCAAACCCGTCAGCTCTGGTGTATGTGGCTGGTGCCCTAGTCACTGAGCCACAGGCGCCATGCCAGAGAAAGAAGAATATTAAATAGGAATAAGATCTATTAAGAAAATAAATAAGTCTGATATGATTGAGAGTAACTACTGAATAGGCAGGGAGGAAGGGCTTCTCTGAACAAGCACCATTTAAGCTGAGAACAGAATCACAAGGAAGATCAGGTGGAAAAGCATTCCAGGCAGAAGGAACAGCAAAGCAAAGGCCCCAAGGAAGAATTTGCATGTTCAAGGAACAGAAAGCGAGTGTGGTTGGAGCAAAATGAAAAAGGACTACAGAGGTGGGAATGAAACAAAGGAAGGCCCAATCACATGCCTGGGAACCAGGGCACCAAGGCAAGAATGATGAAAAGCCGCTGATAGCTTACAATGCTAATGACGGTAGCTAACATTTAATGAGCTCTTACTAAACGCAGACTGCTTATTACACCTTTCTTTTTTCTTTTTAACTTCATAGTATATTTATTAGAATATGAGATTAGATTTGTTAAACATCTGGATTAAAATGGTTAAAATCTTTCTTTCTTTCTTTTCTTTTTTTTAGAGACAGAGTCTCACTTTGTTGCCCTTGGTAGAGTGTGACGGAGTCACAGTTCACAGCAACTTCCAACTCTTGGGCTTAGGTGATTCTCTTCCCTCAGCCTCCCAAGTAGCTAGGACTATAGGCGCCCGCCACAACGCTTGGCTATTTTTTTTTTTTGTTGTTGTTGTTGTTGTTGCAGTTTGGCTGGGGCTGGGTTCGAACTCACCATCCTTGGTATATGGGGCCAGCACCCTACTCACTGAGCCACAGGTGCTGCCCCTTAAACTCTTTCAATGCATTCACTCATTTAACAGTCACAAGCAATCCTAAGAGGGAGGTACTTTGATTATCTTCGTTTTCTGGTGAGGAAACAGGCCCAGAGAGGTTAATCCACTAGCCTAACGTCATATAGCTACATTTAGCACTCAATTTGGGTTCTTGTGGGAACAGTGAATTGCAGGGGACAAGACCTAGTAAGAGATTAAAAGGATACACAGGCCAGGCGTGGTGCCTCACACCTGTAATCCTAGTACTCTGGGCAGAGGAGGTGAGAGGATCCCTCAACCTCAAGAGTTTGAGACAGCCTGAGCAAAAGTGAGATCCCGTCTCTACTAAAAATAGAAAAACTAGCCAGGTGTTGTGGTGTTGTGGCTAGTGTCTGTAGTCCCAGCTACTCAGGAGGCTGAGGTAAGAGAATCTCTTGAGCCCAAAAGTTTGAGGTGGCTGTGAGCTATGACACCACAGCACTGTAGCCCGGGACTGAGTGAGGTTCTGTCTCAAAACTAAATAAGTCAGGCGCTATAGCTCATGCCTGTAATCCTAGTACTTGGGAGGCCAAGGCAGGTGGATTGCCTGAGTTCATAGGTTCAAGACCAGCCTGAGTCAGAGATCTCATCTCAAAAAATAGCTGGATGGCTTGGTGCCTGTGACTCAAGAGGCTAAGGCACCAGCTACATACACCTGAGCTGGCGGGTTCAAATCCAGCCTGGGCCTGCCAAACAACAATGACGGCTGCAACCAAAAAATAGCCGGGCGTTGTGGCAGGTGCCTGTAGTCCCAGCTACTTGGGAGGCAGAGGCAGGAGAATTGCTTGAGCCCAGGAGTTGGAGGTTGCTGTGAGCTGTGATGCCACAGCACTCTACCCAGGACGACAGTTTGAGGCTCTGTCTCAAAAAAAACAAAAGAAAAAGAAAAAAGAAAAATAGCTGGGCATTGTGGTGGGCACCTGTAGTTCCAGCTACTTGGAGGGCTGAGGCAAGAGAATTGCTTGAGCCCAAGAGTTTGAGGTTGCTGTGAGCTAGTACACCATGGCACTCTACCGAGAACGATAAATTGAGACTCTGTCTAAAAAATAAATAAATAGAAATAAAAATAAAAATGATACACAGATGAAGCTTGCATTTCAGTTAAGAAAATGAGAGGAGGGTGGCGCCCGTGGCTCAGTGCGTAGGGCGCCGGCCCCATATATCGAAGGTGATGGGTTCAAACACGGCCCCAGCCAAACTGCAACAAAAAAATACCTGGGCATTGTGGCAGGCGCCTGTAGTCCCAGCTACCGGGGAGGCTGAGGCAAGAGAATCGCCTAAGCCCAGGAGTTGGAGGTTACTGTGAGCTGTGTGAGGCCACAGCACTCTAATGAAGGCAATAAAGTGAGAATCTGCCTCAAAAAAAAAAAAAAAGAAAAAGAAAAAGAAAATGAGAGGAAAGAAAAACTAACATCTGCCAGGTCTTCTACTTGAGCCATGCTCCAGGGAGGTTACTAAAGTTCAAGGACACATAAGCACTTCCTCCTCTGGAAACCCTTAGTGCTTTCTTTTTTTCCCTCATACTCTCTTTCTGTCTTGTTTGTTTGTGGTATGTGCCCCTAATTATAATAACTAGCATGTATTTGGCACTAATGGTGTACCATGTACCATGGCCATGCACACTATACCCATTTAATTTATTCTTGGAATAACCTAAAGTTAGTCCAGGCACGGTGACTCACGACTGTAAATCCCAAATCCCAGCACTTTGAGAGGCCAAAGTGTGGAGATGGCTTGAGGCCAGGAGTACAAGACCAGCCTGGGCAAAACAAAGTGACTCCATCTCTACAAAACTTAAATAATTAGCTGGCAAGTTCAAGTTTACAGTTAGCTCTGATCTGACCATTGCACTGTAGCCTGGGCAACAGAAAGAGAGTCTGTCTCTAAAAATAAATAAATAAATAAGCCCCAAACCTTACATTATTGTTTGCATTCTAGGATAAAGAATTTGAGGCTTGGGCGGCGCCTGTGGCTCAAAGGAGTAGGGCGCTGGCCCCATATGCCAGAGGTGGCAGGTTCAAACCCAGCCCCGGCCAAAAACTGAAAAAAAAAAAAAAAGAAAGAAAGAAAAGAAAAGAAATTGAGGCTCAGAGTGCTTAAGTAAGGGTCTGAGGTCATGCGCCTAAGAACTGACAGCCTACAATGTGAACTCTGGTCTGACACAAGACTCTAAACACTAACCATTGGGCTATAGAACCTACCTTTCACTCTTCTGTGATCAGTGTATGAGTCCCCCAGCAGCAGCCACACAATTGCCTCAATCTCTAGTTTCCTGCTAAAAAGGGCCAACCTTGCAGTTTATCAAGGTTAAATAAGTTAACCTAGAACTAGGTAACTAACCATCTTGGTTTGTCTGGGACTGAGCACATTCCCAGAAACAGTTTCTCTCCCCTAACCCCCCCTTTTTTTTTTGAGACAGAATCTCACTTTGTCACCCTTGGTAGAGTGCCGTGGCGTCACAGCTCATAGCAACCTCAAACTCTTGGGCTCAAGTGATACTCTTCTCTCAGCCTCCTGAGTAGCTGGGACTACAAGCGGCCACTACAATGCCTGACTATTTTTAGAGATGGGGTCTCGCTCTTGCTCAGGCTGGTCTCAAACCTGTGAGCTCAGGCAATCCACCCACCTTGGTCTCCCAGAGTACTGAAATTTACAGGCATGAGCCACTGCACCTGGCCATTTTTTTTTGGAGACAGAGCCTCAAGTTGTTGCCCTGGGTAGAGTGCGGTGGCATCACAGCTCACAGCAACCCCCAACTCCTGAGCTTAAGCGATTCTCTTGCCTCAGCCTCCCAAGTAGCTGGGACTATTTTTTGTTGTGGTTTGGCTGGGGCTGGGTTTGAACCTGCCACCCTTGGTATATGGGGCCGGCGCCCTACCCACTGAGCCACAGGTGCCACCCTTTTTTTTTTTTTTTTTTTGTGAGACAGAGCCTCAAGCTGTCACCCTGGGTAGGGTGCTGTGGCATCACAGCTCACAGCAATCTCCAACTTCTGGGTTTAAGCGATTATCTTGCCTCAGCCTCCCAAGTAGGTGGGACTATAGGCGCCTGCCACAACACCCGGCTATTTTTTGGTTGTAATTGTCATTGTTGTTTGGCAGGCCGGGGCTGGATTTGAACCCGCCAGCTCTGTTCTATGTGGCTGGTGCCTTAGCCACTTCAGCTACAGGCGCTGAGCCCATTTCTCTCTTTAAAACAGAGTCTGACTCTGTCACCCGGTGTAGAATTCCATGGTGTCATCATAGCTCATAGCAACCTAGTCTCTTGGGCTCAAGAGATCCTTTTGCCTCAGCCTCCCAAATAGCTGGAACTACAGGACCTGACTAGTTTTTTCTTTCCTTTTTTTTTTTTTTTTGCAGTTTTTGGCTGGGGCTGGGTTTGAACCTGCCACCTCTGGCATATGGGGCCAGCGCCCTACTCCTTTGAGCCACAGGGGCCACCCTAGATTTTTCTTTTTTTGGTAGAGACAGGATCTTGATCTTGCTCTCTTGCTCAGGCTTATCTGCAAATCCTAAGCTCAAGCAATCCACTAGCCTTGGCCTCAAAGAGCACTAGGATTACAGGCATGAGCCATATACCCAGCTCAGAAACAGTTTCAAAATAGGGAAAATCCTAGGCAAATTAGTATGGGTAAGTCATCCTACCCTGCATTTCCCTCCCTGTTGCTGAACTTGGACGAGTGCTTGGTCCTAGATATAGGCTCAATGGACATCATTATTGCTTCCTCTTTCCTCTTTCTTCCATCTGTCAACAAAAATGTAGCAAGTGTTTACTCTGTGCCCTGTCCTGGGACTTGGGAACCCTGTAAGCAGGAGATGGAGGCAGAGTGGCAGTACTGTTCAGAGCACCTAGTTCCAAGATCCACTGTCATGAAGAAAATGCAAACCTCCCTGGGGGATGATTCCAGTTGCCTGTGTGGTGCCTTCCTGGGTTGGCAGCAGTTGGTTAGACTTGCTTTTTTAAGTAGGAAAGGTTTCTGGCTCTTATGTCCCCCAATAGTACACAGTACACTGGTTTGGGGGGCCCCATACCAAAGTCAGACAAAGAAGTATTGAGATGATTGTAGGTGGAAGGAAAGGGAGGATATGTGCCTTGGGCATTGACTTCATGGGTTGCAATAAAGGTTGCAGTAAAGGCCCAAGAGGCAGTTCCTATCATTATGTGCATTTTGCTGGATGAGGAAACTGAGGCTTGGTGACCCAAGTGGAGTGACTTGCCCCAGACCACGTAAGAAGAGATGAGTAATTGTAATTTGAAACATGGTCCCAGGGAAGCAGAATGGTTGGGCCTGAGCGGGCTGACTCCTGCATTTCCCTCCCTGTTGCTGAGCTTGGATCCCCCACTTGTCCAGACAGCGCCGGGCTTGTCACGGGGCTCTGTACAGCCCTTTCTACCCTCCCGACTGCCAGCGTCCCGCCCCTTCCCCTCCCAGCCCCGGAGGGAGGAGGGGAGAGCAGAGAGAGAAGGGGGGTCGGGGAGGCCCAGCTTTATAAAGGCGCCTGGAACAGTCCTGCCCGCCAGACCCAGTCGCCGAGATCCCCTGCGCTGCCCGCCATCCCACGTGACCGCGTCGCCCCCAGCTCCACCACTAAGTGAGTTGGGGCGCGTCCCCATCCCATTCCCCAGACCCTCGCCGAGCACTGAGGCCGGGGTGGGGAGGAGAGCTGATGAAGGAGGAGGCTGAGATGTGGGCACCAGGCAGAATCCCTAATGGGAAGGGTTTAGGACCCGGGGGAGCCAGGAGACCAAGAGCCCGCGTCCGCCCGCTAGCCTTTCTTTCCCTCTAGAGCCGGGCCTAGGAAACCGCAAGACTCCGCTAGGAATGCGTGTTCAGCCGTTGCCATGGCAACATGCGAACCGGCGCGAGCCCAAGGCTAGAGTAAAAGGGAGGTTGTTTAGGGTGTGGGGGCTGGTCTCCTAGATGTCCAAACTCATCATGCAGAGGTTGCACTGGGGGACCGAGAGGACATTCCCTCCTCTGTGCTCCCAGAGTGCCTTCTCTGGGAGCCAGCCAGGGTGCAAGTTGCATCGCCCCTCTTGAGTCTCAGTTTTCCAATCTGCCAAATGGAGGCAAGATTACTAGTTCAGGTTCCCCGAAGAGTTATCTGGAGGGTGACGATTCAGGCCAGCCCCCTCTTTTGGTTGGACGTCCAAGGAGTGGGATTTTGTGGCCTGGATAACTCCTGCGATCCCACCCCATCCCCAGGCTCGCTCGTCATGGCCCTCTTCGGGGCCCTCTTCCTAGCGCTGCTGGCAGGCGCACACGCGGAGCTCCCGGGCTGCAAGATCCGTGTCACCTCCAAGGCGCTGGAGTTGGGTAAGGAGCAGGGGTTGGCGGGGGCGGATGGGGTGGGTCGCCCCAGAAGTAGGCGCGGGAGCTAACGGTCTTGTTGCTGCCTCAGTGAAACAGGAGGGGCTGCGGTTTTTGGAGCACGAGCTGGAGAATATCACCATTCCCGACTTACGGGGCAGAGAAGGACACTTCTACTACAACATCTCTGAGTGAGGGGACTGGGCCTTGTGTTGCGGGGCGGGGCCGCGGATTCTATCGAGATGGTCTCCGAGACTGCACGGCGAGCGAAAGGGGCGTGGCCAGGTCGATGAGGCGGGCCTTAAGAAACTGGATAGGATCAAAAAGATAAAGGCCAAGCCAACATAGGCGGGACCAGGTGGGTGGGCGTGGCCTAGGAAATGTAGGTGGGACCAAAAGATGGAAGCAGGACCAGCGGATGTGAGGCGTGGCCAAAGAGCACCAGAAAAGTGGAGTCAGGAACCTGTCAATGATTGAGAGTAGAGTCTGAGGCACCGGGTGGAGTTAATGAGAGGGGTGGAGGAACTAAAAAGGCCAGACCTGTGGTTTAGCAAGTGGGAGTTAAGGGAATTTAAATATGGGCTGGAGCTTAGGTGATGGCGGCAAAGTCAAATGACTGTTAAGGACCAGGTCCAGCAACCTCAGGGTGTGGGAGGGGAAGGGATACAAGCAGGGGGTGCAGCAAGACTTCTGAGACATGGGATGAAGCTCACTTTTAACACCTGGGTCAGGAGAAGCTAATCTCTGAGCTACCTAGGTCTAAACTGGTCACTTGAGGGGCCATAGAATTCTTTCCACCCGCCCCAGCTTCCCCAGGTCTGGACTGGAGGAGGAGGGAATTAATTTCCCATGAGTAGGTGAGGTTCTCTTTTCTTGGTACTGGATCTGACCTGAGGGCTTCCCACAGGATGAAAGTGACAGAGCTACAGCTGACATCTTCTGAGCTCCATTTCCAGCCAGAGCAGGAGCTGATGCTACAAATCACCAATGCCTCCTTGGGGCTGCGCTTCCGGAGACAGCTGCTCTACTGGTTCTTGTGAGGACCCAGCACCCTTGGGAGTAGAGGGTGGTTCAGAAGGGCTAGGAGTGTAGGCAATCCCTTAGCCTGAGTTTCAGTTTCCTTATCTGCACAATAGGAGCAATCATACCCACTTCATAAAGGTTGATAGGACAATTTGGTAGGATGTCTGGTAAACTGAACAGAAGAGAAGCTTTATTAAGAGGTATCTTGAAAAAAGAAAACAAACAAACAAAAAAAGAGGTATCCACCCTTAGGTCAGTGGTTAGGGCACTGGCCACATACACTGAGGCAGGCAGATTTAAACCCGGCCTGGGCCTTCTAAACAACAATGACAACTGCAACAAAAAAATAGCCAGGCATTGTGGTAGGCGCCTGTAGTCCCAGCTACTTGGGAGACGGAGGCAAGAGAATCACTTAAGCCCAAGAGTTTGAGGTTGCTGTGAGCTGTGATGCCATGGCACTCTACCAAGGTGACATAGTAAGACTCTATCTCAAAAAATAAAAGAGAGAGAGAGAGGTATCATGAGGTGTGGGGGCAGTGAAGACTCAAATTCCCAGCTGAGATGAACATTAAACCCCTTGGCAGCTATGACGGAGGCTACATCAATGCCTCAGCTGAAGGTGTGTCCATCCGCACTGGTCTGGAGCTCTCCCGGGATCCCACTGGCCGGATCAAAGTGTCCAATGTGTCCTGCCAAGCTTCCGTCTCCAGAATGAATGCAGCTTTTGGGGGAACCTTCAAGTAAGACCTGCCCCCAACACTAGTGCTCCCCACCTTTAAGCCCCACAGCCCATCTGCTCAGTGCAATGCAAAGTGCACAGGCTTGGTAGTGAGATCAGCTGGGTCCAAATCTCAGCTCCACCATTTCTGTGGTTTGTGAACTTGGGCAGGTCACTGGAGCTTGATGAGTTTCCTCATTGGTAAAATGGGGATGATAACAGAACCTGTTTTATAAGATCATTGTGAGGATTATTTATGTTAATATATGTAAAAATTTTAGAACAGTACCTGGCCTATGATAAATGGTTGTGTACTTGGGTTCTCAATTATTAGTAGCTCTAAATAATAATAACAAAAATAATAACATACTTCAGGTTCTGGGCTGAAGAGGACATTGTGCTGATTCTGGAAGAGGGACAGGGAGAGAAAATGGTGTTGGTACATTGTCAGTTTTGTATTTGCAAACAGTGTGTATGCCAGGCTCTGAGGATGCAGAAAGGCGCTTGAGCCTACCTAGAGGGACAAAACATTTGTTATTGGGGTCTTGGGTTAAGGACCAAAAAAGTACTTTGAGGATTCAGAGGAGAGTGACCTGGGAGGACTGCCTGGAAGAGGAAGCTTCTGAGTCCAGACAAGGGGAAATACAGGATGGCAGCAAGAGGGTGGCAAGGAGGGGGTGTCGGTCAGTGTATGGATATGGGGATGCTCAGAGCAGGTTTGAGGAACCATGTGTGGATTCATTTGGTTGCTGCGGAACGGGGGTGGGGGGAGAGGTCAGGAGGTCTTAAGAATTAGGCTGGAGAGGGGATTTGGGCTTGGATTTTGCAGACCTCCATGGAGGATCTGGTAATTTAGGCTGAAGTTGATAAGTCCCACTACCACCACTTCTCTGATCAATGTGATTTCTCCTGGACTTGTATTGGGGCAGGGGAGGGCCTGGGCCCACCTGGCTCTCTCCTCCTCACAGGAAGGTGTATGATTTTCTCTCCACATTCATCACTTCAGGGATGCGCTTTCTCCTCAACCAGCAGGTATGGGTGGTAGCAGGTCAGGGGACATAGTGGGGGTGGGGGTGCCCCCTCTTTGAGAAGACCCTGACTCTGGCCCCCACCTCCCAGATCTGCCCCGTACTCTACCATGCAGGGACGGTCCTGCTCAATTCCCTCTTGGACACCGTGCCTGGTGAGTTGGCAAAGCTAGGAGCTCTGGGCCAGACCCTGGAGTTGGGTGCAGGTGAGGCCGAGTGTGCAGCTGTCATGCCGCATCTCAGGGTGGGCCCCTTCCAAGTCCTGCACTTGAACAGTCCTGGGTTCAAATGTGGCCTCTATGGCCGACTTGCTGTGTGAGCTTAGGTAAGTACTCATTTCTCTCTGGGCCTTGGTTTCCTCACTTGGCTGGCAATGCTTCCCCATGGGGTTGCTGTGAGGATTATCTGAGGGGATGGTTATTAAGGTCCTCAATATGTGTTTGCTGATCGTTTGGGCTCCATTTGTCTTAACGCTAAATATGTGCTCCATTAACGTGAATTCCCTTTTCCTAAGCTGTGACCTCTGTCTACTGTGGGGCAGAGACCTTGTCCGATCATGCCCAACAGAGGGCATGCAGAGGGAAGGAGGAGGCAGGAGAAACCAATAAAGGAAAAGAATCCCTTGCCTTCTTGTTTAGTGATTGGATGAAACCCCATAGTAGTAATGGTAGTAGTAGCAGTAATAAAAATAATAATAACTAACATTATTGAGCACTTTCTACACCCCAGGCACTAAGTGCTTTCCACATAAAATTAGTCTGACTTAACTCGGTGCCCATAGCTCAGTGGGTAAGGCGCCAGCCACATACACCGGGTCTGGTGGGTTTGAACCTGGCCAGGGCCTGCTAAACAACAATGACAACAATAACAAAAAAATAGCTGGGTGCTGTGGTGGGCACCTAGTTCCAGCTACTGGGAGGCTGAGACAAGAGTTTGAGGTTGCTGTGAGCTGTGACGACATGGCACTCTTCCAAGGGTGACATAGTGAGACTTTGTCTCAAAAGAAAAAAACTAGTCTGACTCTCCTAACAGCCATATGAGGGAAGTTATCACCAGTGTTTGTGCAATAGAGGCCCAGAGAGGTTGAGCGCCTTGCCCACATCACAGTTTTGAATGACTTGAGCCCCTCCCTGCAGTACGCAGTTCTGTGGATGAGCTCGTTGGCATCGACTACTCCCTCCTAAAGGACCCTGTGGCTTCCAGCAATCTGGACATGGACTTCCGGGTGAGCTACCTACCTGGGCTGGTGTGCGTAACCTCTGACCTTCTCATCAGACCCCCCTCTCTCCCCTAAATGGCTGGTTTTATCCTCCCAAAGCACAGCTCTGATGAGACCACTCTTATTACTGAGAAGGTTGTGGCTCCCTGTTGCTACAGAAGTAGGTTCAGCCTCTCAGGTCTGGCCTTTGAACCTTGTTGATCTTATCCAGCCCCACCTTTCTAACTTCATCCTGCTTCTGTGTAACTGTTCCTTCCCAAACATGATCCCCCACCTCTCACCTCAGGGCCTGCTCATGCACTGTCCTTCCTAATATCCCCTGACTTAAGGCTCTGCGCACACAATCACAGTTCCATCCTCTCACAACCGTGTGAGTCACTTACTCTTAGAGGTGACATCACTTGCCCAAGGCCACAGAGCTAGAATGTAGCCCCTACCTTTGCTTTTCCGACTAGAGTATAGCAGAGAGTTCTAGAGCCTGAAATTCAATCCTGGCTCTGCTACTGACTAGTTGTATGAACATAAGTGGCTTAGCTTTTCTGTGCCTGTTTTTTCATATATAAAGGAAAATAACAGAAACAGAAAACATACGGTGTTATGTGAGTTAAAGGAGCTGATTTATATACCTGGCACAGAATAATTACTATGTGTAGTACATGCATACAGGAGCTATTATTACTGCCTCCAGCTTTCGAAGCCCACTTAAACGCCACACTCTTCCATGACGCCTTCCCCAATGTTCCCCTCTCCAGTCTGATGGGCCTGCCCTTTGAGCCCTCTACCTCCTTTCAATGTCTTTTAAGAGGTATACTTGGGACTTCCCCAAGAACAGCCTACAGAGCCGACTCCCCACCATCCACCCATGGTGTGCAAGCACAGGGCTGGGGACCAGGAGACAGTTGCTGTTAGTCTGGGTGCAGGGCCATTCTGCCTTGACCCTGATTTCTGACCCTCCAATCCCAGGGGGCTTTCTTCCCCCTGACTGAGGGGAACTGGAGCCTCCCTAACCGGGCAGTGGAGCCCCAACTGCAGGAGGAGGAGCGGATGGTGTATGTGGCCTTCTCTGAGTTCTTCTTCGACTCTGCCATGGAGAGCTACTTTCGGGCAGGGGCCCTGCGGCTGTCACTGGTGGGGGATAAGGTATGTCAGGGCCCATCTGTGGGACAGGTGAGAGGGACCCCATGATGGAGCTCCTAGTGACCCTGTATCACCCCCAACGCCCCTGTTTAGGTGCCCCATGATCTGGACATGCTACTGAGGGCCTCCTACTTTGGGAGCATCGTCCTACTGGTGAGTGCTGGCAGGAGGGGACCTGCTACCTTCACGCTAGTGAGGGAGCCAGCAAGGGCTGTGGGTGGAGGCCCCCAGAGGTGACAGAAGGCCAGTCCTCCTGCCTGTGACCAAGTCCCCTCACCTTGTCAAGCCTGTTTCTAAGTCATGTGAAGGGATACTGCAACTTCCTACCCTGCCTCCTTCACAGAGCTTTTGTAAGGATTGGAGAGAACCCAAGTTTTGCAAGTGTAGGCGTTTCAATAATGGTTAATACAGGCTGGGTGTGGTGGCCCACGCCTGTAATTGCCTCACTCTGGGAGGCTGAGAAGGAAGGATTGCTTGAGTCCAGAAGTTTGAGGTTGCAGTGAGCTATGATCAAGACACTGCACTCCAGCCTGGGCAACAAAGCAAGACCTTGTCTCTAAAAAAAAATTAATAAAAACATTTTTTTTTAAATTGAGACAGAGTCTCACTTTGTCACCCTTGGCAGAGTGCTGTGGCGTCATCACTCAAACTCCAGCAACCTCAAACTCCTGGGCTCAAGGGATTCTCTTTCCTCAGCCTCCTGAGTAGCTGGGACTACAGGTGCCTATCATAACACCTGGCTATTTTTTTTTTTTTTTTTGTTTGTTTGTTTAGCAGGCCTGGGCCGGGTTCAAACCCACCAGCCCCAGAGCATGTGACCAGTGCCCTAACCACTTAGTTACAGGTGCCAAATAAAAACATTTTTGCAAATAAAATAATAAAAATCAATTTGTAAATAAATAAAAAGGAAGTCTAGGTGTGGTGGTTTATGTCTGTAATCGTAGCACTTTGGGAGGCTGAGGTGGGAAGATAGCTTGAAGCCAGGATTTTTTGCAACAGTGAGATCCCATCTCTACCAAAAATAGAAAAAATTAGCCTGGTCTGGAAGGGTGTGCCTGTAGTCCCAGCTCTCAGGAGGCTGAAGTGGGAGGATTGTTTGAACAGAGCTGTGATGATGCCACTTTATTCTACTGAGGTGACAAAGCAAAGACTCTGTCTTTTTTTAAAAAAAGGCTGGCTTGGCGCCTAGAGCTCAGCAGCTAGGGCACCAGCCACATACACCAGAGATGGTGGGTTCAAATCCAGCCTGGTCCTGCCAAAAAACAATGACAACTACAACCAAAAAATAGCCAGGCCTTGTGGTGGGCTCCTGTAGTTCCAGCTACTTGGGAGGCTGAGGTAAGAGAATTGCTTAAGCCCAAGAGTTTGAGGTTGCTAGGAGCTGTGACAACATGGGACTCTATCAAGGGCGATGAAGTGAGACTCTGTCTCAAAAAAAAAAAAAAAAGGCGCCACCCATGGCACAGTGGTTATAGCACCAGCCACATACACCGAAGGTGGCAGGTTCGAACCTGGCCCGGGCCAACTAAACAACAATGACAACTGCAACAACAACAGAAAAACTAGCTGAGGCGGCACCTGTGGCTCAAGGAGTAGGGCGCTGGCCCCATATGCCAGGGGTGGCGGGTTCAAACCCGGCCCCGGCCACAAACTGAGAGAGAAAGAAGAGAAGAGGAGGGGAGGGGAGGGGAGGGGAGGGGAGGGGAGGAGAGGGGAGGAGAGGAGAAAGAGATTCCTTGGTGTGGGCAAAGGCAGAGAGGCTGGAGGTAGATCTGGAAGGTTTTGAAAGCCAGACCAGTCTTCTATTTACAATCTCTGGGTCCCCAGAGGGCAGAAGCTCTGTCCTCCTTCCTTCCTCTTTCTCCTTGGGGGCTCTCAAGGGAACCGAGCGGAAATTTGATACCCCTCCCTTCTCTTTCCCCAGAGTCCAGCAGTGATCGACTCCCCACTGAAGCTAGAGCTGCGGGTCACAGACCCACCGCGCTGCACTATCAAGCCGTCAGGCACCACCATCTCAGTCACTGCCAGTGTCAGCATTGCCCTGGTCCCACCCAACCAGCCTGAGGTCCAGCTGTCCAGCATGATCATGGTGCAGGCCCCCGCCAGGGGTGGGAGAAGTGGGCTGGAGACTTGGAGCCAGCAATAACCACCTCCCCACTTTTCCACAGGATGTCCGTCTTAGTGCCAAGATGGCCCTCCGGGGGAAGGCACTGCGCACACAGCTGGATCTGCGTAGGTAGGCAGAGCCTAGGGACCCTGGTTAAGCCCTTAACCTCTTTGCACCTCGGTGTCTTAGAAGAATCACACCCGCCCCAAGGATGGTGGAGCTTAGATTCAGTCACATCTATGTAGTATAAACCACTAAAGAGCCCTGGTCATTTTTATGCATACAAAAGTGCTTTATGAAAAGTGTAACTTCCTTTGCATTCTCTTGAAACCAGACGGAGGCAGAGTAGGTACTATGAGAGTTGAGCAAAGGTGCCCAGCAAAGTTTAGTAACATACCTATAGCCACACAGCAAAGAAGGTTTTGACATATTTCAGCATAACACAGCTTTGTGACATTGAAACAAATGATTTTTTTTTCTTTCAAAACCTCACTTTCTTCATGTCTTAAATAAAAATCGTGGGATCATGGCTGATCCCACTACAGGGCCCTCTGAAGGCCATGCTGTCATCTATCTACTTGCTAGGGTCATCTGCTCCAGTGTGATTGACATTAGCCACATCGACTGTTTACATTTAAGCTAATTATAATTAGTTCCTCAATTGTATTAAGCCACATTGCATTAGCCACATGTGGCTAGTGGCTACCACCATGGATAGTGCAGATACAGAACATTTCACAGAAAATTCTGTTGGACAGTGGTGTTCTAGGGCTTAAATGAGATAACACATGAGTGAGACCTCTAAGCTTAGAGTCATTCTAGGACAGGTTCTGACACATTGCAATTGTGTGAACTTAGGCAAATTTCTTCACTTCTTGGGCCTCATTTTCCTCCTAATAGTGCCTACTCTTAGGGCTGTTATTGAAGATAAATCAGTTGGTGTTATATCTTAAAATATTTTAACTCTTTTTTTGTTTTTTGAGACTGTCTTTTTCTTGTCACCCAGACTATCGTGCCATGGCCTCAGCCTAGCTCACAACAACCTCAAACTCCTGGGTTCAAGTGATCCTCCTGCCTCAGCCTCTTTTTTTTTTTTTTTTTTAAATATAATTCCATTTATTTATTTATTTATTTTTGCAGTTTTTGGCCGGGGCTGGGTTTGAACCCGCCACCTCTGGCATATGGAGCCAGCACCCTACTCCTCTGAGCCACAGGCATCGCCCCCCCCGTTTTTTTTTTTGAGACAAGGTCTTACTATGTCACCCTCAGTAGAGTGCCATAGCATCACAGCTCACAGTAACTTCAAACTCTTGGGTTTAAGCGATTCTCTTGCCTCAGCCTCTGGAGCAGCTGGAACTACAGGCACCTGCCACAACACTTGGCTATTATTATTATTTTTTTTTTTGAGACAGAGTCTCACTTTATTACCCTCAGTAGAGTGCTGTAACATCATAGCTCATAGCAACCTCCAATTCCTGGGCTTAGGTGATTCTCTTGCCTCAGCCTCCCAAGTAGCTGGGACTACAGGCGCCGCCACAGCGCCCAGCTAACACTTGGCTATTTTCTGGTTGCAGTTGTCATTGTTGTTTAGCAGGCCTGGGCTGGACTCAAACCCACCAGCTTTGGTGTATGTGGCCGGCACCCTACTCCTGAGCTATAGGCACCGAGCAATTGCTGCCTCAGCTTCTTGAGTAGTAGCTGGGATGACAGGCACCTCCCACAGAGCCCGCTATTTTCTTTTCTTCTTTTTTTTTTTGAGACAGAGTCCCAATCTGTCACCCTGGCTAGAATGTCATGGCGTCATAGTTCATAGCAACCTCAAACTCTTTAGCTTAAGCAATCCTCTTGTCTCACCCTCCTGAGTAGTTGGGATGTTAGGTATGTGCCACTACACCTGGCTAGTTTTTTTCCATTTTTAGTAGAGACAAGGTCTCACTCTTGCTCAGGCTGGTCTTGAACTCCTCAGCTCAAGAAATCTACCTACCTCAGCCAACCAGAGGGCTAGGATTACAGGCATGAGTCACCTACTGTATCCAGCCAATTTTTCTATTTCTAGTAGAGATGAGGTCTCCCTCTTTCTTAGACTGGTCTTGACCTCCTGAGCTCAAGCAATCCACCCTCCTCGACCTCCTAGAGTGCTAGGATTACAGGTGTGAACTACCATGCCCATCCTAATATTTTTTTAACCATGCTTAATATCTGACAGAGTAAGCACTGTGAGGTTTTTCCTTTTTTTCCCCAAATAAAATAAATAATACAGGCGCAGTGCCTGTGGCTCAAGAGGCTAAGGCGCCAGCCACATACACCTGAGCTGGCAGGTTTGAATCTAACCTGGGCCCGCCAAACAACAATAACGGCTGCAGCCAAAAAATAGCTGGGCATTGTGGTGGGTGCCTGTAGTCCCAGCTACTCAGGAGGCGGAAGCAGAAGAATTGCTTGAACCCAGGAGTTGGAGGTTGCTGTGAGCTGTAACGCCACAGCACTCTACTCAGGGCAACAGCTTGAGGCTCCATCTCAAACAAACAAACAAAATACAATAAATAACACAAGCAAAGCTATCAGCAGAAGTCTGGCAATAGAAGTGCTCAGCAGTAGGTGTGGTGGCTCATGCCTGTAATCCTAGCACTCTGGGAGGCCGAGGCCAGTGGATCGCCTGAGCTCATGGGTTTGAGACCAGACTGAACTAGAGCAAGACTCTGTCTCTAAAGATAACCAGGTGTTGTGGCAGGCACCTGTAGTCCCAGCTATTTGGGAGGCTGAGGCAAGAGGATCACTTGAGCCCAAGAGTTTGAGGTTGCTGTGAGCTGTGACAGCACAGCACTCTACTGAGGGGGACAAAGCAAGACTCTGTCTCTTAAAAAAAAAAAAAAGTGCTCAGCAATGACAAGTAGCAGATCTGGAGAAATGGAAACCCAAAGAGGGAGAAATGACTCACTCGAGGATTCTCACCTGGAAAGTGGGAGCACCACCTGGACAGGTGTATAGGTGGGACACCTGAGACTGAAACAAAGGGACCTCTGACGGGCCTAAGGAGCTTCTAGGCTTTGTGCCCACCAGGCTCCTTTCTCTCTGACAGGTTCCGAATCTACTCGAACCAGTCTGCACTGGAGTCACTGGCAGTGAGTTGGGAGTGGGGGTTGGGCTGGGGCCCTGGCTGCGGTCAATGCAAGCCCCACTCACTTGCCGCCCTGTCTTCACCCCCTCTTCCCTCACAGCTGATCCCGCTGCAGGCCCCTCTGAAGGCCATGCTACAGATCGGGGTCATGCCCATGCTCAATGGTAGGGTTAGGGTAATGCGGGGGGAGGAGGGAAGGAGGGGTCAGCTGGGTGGGCTCAGACCGAGCCAGCGGCTTCCACCCACAGAGCGGACCTGGCGTGGAGTGCAGATCCCACTGCCTGAGGGTATCAACTTTGTGCAAGAGGTGGTGACAAATCATGCGGTGAGTGGGGGCATGATGGAGATGGATGGTAGAGCCCTCCCTCCTGACAGTTCCTCAATGCCTTCCATGGCCTGACCCCAGCTTCTCCCTTACCAACTGCCCCTCCTATTTTAATCTTATATCAGACTCCTCTAGCCCTTTGCACAGGCCATGACTTCCCCTTGGAACACTCTTTTCCCATACCACTCCAATGCCTACTCATCTTTCAGTTCTTAGAGCTAAGAGGGCACGTCCTCCAGGAAGCCTTCCTTGATGCCCAGTCTGCGTTCCTACAGCCTCCATTTCAGCACCCTTGACACAGAGTTATGAGAAATGCCTTGTTGCTCTCTCTCCCACTAGATTGAGAACCCTTGAAGGCCAAAAACTATCTTTAAACTGTGGCCTCAGTAATTGACTGAGACTCGCCTCTCTGTCCCACCACACAGGGCTTCCTCACCATTGGGGCTGACCTCCACTTTGCCAAAGGGCTGCGAGAGGTGATTGAGAAGAACCGGCCTACCAATGCCAAGGATGCCCAGACATCTAGTGCTCCCCCACCATCCACAGCAGCTGCCTGAGCCCTCAACCCCCACCCTGGTGGCTGCATTCAGGACTCCAACCCCTCTCAGCCCCTCTTGCTCCATGTCCACTGCCTGTAGTGCCCGCTTTAACCCCCAGTGCCACAGAAAAGATGGGGTTTGAAGCTGTGCTCAATTTAATTCCATAATTAGTCAATCCATCAATTATAGTCCGTCCACCCCCTCCCCCTGGGCTGTCCTGAGCTGTGTTGGGTTCCTGGGAGGGGATCAGTGCATCCAAAGGGGCATTCTCTAAGCCGGGAGGGGGCCAGGTCACCCCAGTCAGGGACTACTGTGGAAATAAAGTGCAAGCTTGCCCCTGGGCTGTCCATAGGAGGCAGGACCTGCTCCTGTGCATAAAGGAAGAGCTCGTCTAGTGATGGAGGCTCAGAGGGGCTAGATCAGGCAGTGGGGAGCTGGCCCCTTGGTCATCAGTACGGCTGCTTGTTCAGGAAGCGGGAGAACATGGTGAAGGCAGCTAAAGGCTTGTCGGTGGGGACCATGTGTCCGGCACCCTGAGGAAAAAAGATCTGTGAGATTCTGGCCCCTGCCGTGCCCTCCTCATGAAGTTCCTCCCCCCAGGATGCTTCCTTCACCAAGAGCTGTTTATTCTTTCCAGCCTCTATCCTTCCTCCCAAACCTGCCCTTACAGGGTCCACATGGTCACTCAGGATAAAGGAAGCCGAGGGCAAGGGAGGTGGTTCCTGCTCCTTCCCCTGTGGCCCAGTTTCCCTCACCAGCCCCAGGCCTACCTTGATGGTGAGGAAGGCAATGTGGGAGAACTCCTTCACGAAGCCAGCAATTTGCTCCCCACTCTCCCCATAGTTCACCAACCAGGGCCGGCGCTGTACCTCCATCTGCCCCACCAGAATATACATCAGCTTACAGCCCCCCAGCAGCCCTGAGGGGCAACCAGGAACTACTCTCCAGGTTTGCCCTCTTGTCAGCCAGAGCCAGCAGCAGCCTCTCCCAGGCGCCTCTGCCCCTGCCTCCAACCTATCCCAGGCCCAGGAATCCCACCTTACCTTCTGGTTGAGAGAATCCACAAACCACTCATCCCCCATGAAATTGCAGGCCATGTCTACATCTCCATTGTATAACAGTATCTTGTATTTCTGAAGCAGGGGAAAAATGACAGGTCCAGAATAAGCCCAGGGTTGGTTTAAGCACCACCCCTCAAGGAATTCAAGAAGCCCCAGCTAAATGGCATGAACCAGGACAGGCTCATGTTTTTTTTTTGTTTGTTTTAGTTTTTGTTGCCCTGGGTAGAGTACCATGGCATCATGACTCACAGCAAACTCAAACTCTTGGGCTCAAGCAATTCTCTTGCCTCAGCCTCCCAAGTAGCTGGGGGTACAGGTGCCCGCCACAACACCTGGCTAGTTCTTTTTTTTAAAATTTATTTATTTTTATTGTTAAATCATAGCTGTGTAGATTAGTGCAATCAAGGGGTACAATGTGCTGCTTTCATATACAATCTGAAGTATTCTCATCAAACTAGTTCTTCTATTTTTATTAGAGACAGGGTCTCGCTCTTACTCAGGTTGGTCTCCAACTCCTGAGCTCAAGCAATCCACTCTGCTTCAGCCTTACAGAGTGCTAGGATTACAGCAGGTTCATGTTTTTTGACTGCTTACTACATGGCCAGGGCTCTATTAAACACTTTATCTATGAAGGTAGATATCATTAGCATCCCATTTTACAGATGGGAAAACTGAGGCTCAAGATATTTAAGTAACCATCCCATAATCACATGGCGAGTAAAGGGACTTATACCCAGCTATGTGACTACAGAGCCCCTGCTCTTAACCACTGTGATGGACAGAACCTGGTTCTAACTTTGCTCTGCCTTGGACAAGGTCCTCTCCCAACCTGGACCTTCATTTGCCATTTGTGACATGATCCGACTAGCTTTTCTCATCCTAAAGGCTCCTTGACTTATGTAGACCTATTGCTCTATAACAGAGTAGCATGGGGTGGGGACAAATCCTGACCCTGCCAACCATAGGACCTTGGGCAAGTGACTTCACCTCTTGGGAGTTTTGGCTTCCCCATTCCCGAGGGGAATAAGGGGTCCCCAGTTTGCCAGGCTACTCCAAGGTCCAATGGCTGCTGGTGGATCCAGTTTTGCTATTCCCACTCACCTGTGAGTTGAGAAGCTTCAGGTACTGGGAATTCATGCTTTGGTAGAGGCGGCGGTACTGCAGATTCACCAGGAAGCTGCAGGGAGCACATGGGGAGGCCCCAGGAAGACCGACCCGGTTGGAGGAAGGAAGAGTCAACAGATCAGCCCTTCTCTATCCCAGCCCTAGGAGGCAGACAACTGGGTTTCACTTCCCCTTTTGGGTGAGTTACCTCTCTGGGACTGACTGGGATAGATGTAGAAAGCCTCAACTTGCTCCTTTTGGAAAGGTATAGGGACATTTTTTGGTTGTTGCAATGACTGGATGCAATGGCATTTAGGAGCTGACAGGTGTGACAGTGACAGCATATAACAGGTACAGCATGGGCACTAACCAAACAGAATGTCCCCTCTACTGTGCCAGGCATCACTCTTTAACTTGGGTCACAGGAGATCTGGGCAGCTGGGGATGGTACTGGAGTGGGTGTTGAGATAGCATCTACTTAACTAAATACCATAAGTGATAACCATTAACAACCAATGTACCTACTTCAAAATGAACTGGCTGAATATCAGTCAATCATTTTAAGGTCAGAGATGTTAAAGATTCTGTACAACTACTCTCATTGAGAAATGCTAGACAGAGGATCCCTGGAAACCTTTCCAATGCTCACAAGGCTCAACAACCTGCCACAAGTGGCCATAGGACCTCACTTGCACATGTTCCAGCGTGGCAGTTGCTCGGGGATGTGGAGGGCCTTTCTCACGTAAGGGTCATTGAGGTAGGTGGAGGCAGCTGTGGTGTTGGTGCAGGGGGGATCCATGCGCACCTTAGCCCCAGAACGCAGCAGTATCTGGGAGGCATAGGCAGAGGATCAGGGTCTTGTCTTACCTGCTTCCCACAACCCTCCAGGAGGAAGCCCAGGCGCCTTACACACCTGATTCCACGACCGCTTGAGTGGCAGGCGAGTGAAGATGTTACCCAAATCCTGGACCACAGTAGTGTCCTTCTCATAACTGCAAGCAAAGTAGGGGTATAGGATTGAGCCCGCAGATGGGGCTGGGGTTGGCCTAAGAGGCGCACCACAGTACCTACCTTAATTGACTGGGTACCCCCCCAGCACATGGGGCATAGAGGTTGTAGATGTTGAGGCCAGAGTTGCCCACGATGTGGGACACTTCCTGAAGCTGCAACGAGACACCAAGCCACCATTCTTTCTGGTCCCTGGCTTCTCCATGATCTGACAAATTTGTCCCACGATTTCCTGCTCTCATACTTCACCTCTTATCATCACTTTTCACCCACTTTTTTTTTTTTTTTTTTTTTTTTTTTTGAGACACAGTCTCACTATGTTGCCCTTGGTAGAGTGAGGTCACATTACAGCTCACAGCAACCTCAAACTCTTGGGCTTAAGCGATTCTATTGCCTCAGCCTCCCATGTAGCTGGGACTACAGGCGCCTGCCACAAGGCCCGACTATTTTTTGTTGTAGTTGTTTGGCAGGCCCAGGCTGGGTTCGAATCCACCAGCTCCAGTGTATGTGGCTGGTGTCCTAGCCGCTGAGCTACAAGCGCCAAGTCTTCACCCACTATTTTCACAGCTAGGGAAACTAAGGGTGAGTGGAAGGAATCTTCCAGCCATGGGTCCAAATCCTCACACTACTATTTCCTAGCACTGTGACTTCAAAATTCATGGCCTCAGTTTCCTCATCTGGAAAACATGGATAGTACAACCCCCCTTGAAGGAGAATACTGAGGATTTTTTTCTTTTTTTGAGACAGAGTCACCCTCGGTAGAGTGCCATGGCGCCATAGCTCACAGCAACCTCAAACTCTTGGCCTCAAGCAATTCTCTTGCCTCAGCCTCCCAAGTAGCTGGGACTACAGGTGCCCACCATGATGCCTCGCTATTTTTAGAGACCAGGCTTCAATCTGGCTCTGGCTGGTCTCCAGCCTGTGAGCTCAGGCAATCTATCTGCCTCGGTCTCCCAGAGTGCTAGGATTACAGGTGTGAGCCACCTCATCTGGCCAGAGAATACTGAAGATTAAAAATTAAAACAAGCAGGGTTCAGCACAATGTCTGGCACATCACACACATATGACAAATATGAGGACGTCTTTGCCTTGGAAGTCACAGCAGGTGGTGGTGGTGGGAATACACACATGTGTCCCAGGGAACACCAAACTGCTTAAAGGTGCAGATAGAAAACACTGGGGATAGGGGACAGGGAGGGGTTGCAGTCCCATTCTCAGGATTAAGGGTGGCAGGGCTGATACAGAGTAGGGGCAGAATCTCACATTGGTCACACATTCTGGGTCTTTGTTGTCATAGAAGTTACATTTGTTTTGAGAGCAGCAGTGAGTCTGGAGGGAAGACCAGAGCCTATAGGAGATTGGAGTGGAAAATGTATCAGCCCATGGTGGGCAGGAGGTGAGCACCTCACTCCTCATCATCCCACCAACTTCCCATCAGGACCTGACTCTTAGGGACTAGGAAAGATAGCATAGGGTATTGACAGCACCAAACTCAGTCCCCAAGCTGCCTCAGGTCATACAGGCAGCCCTTGTTAGTCTCTTTTAACTTTTTGAGACAAAGTCTCACTTTGTTGCCCTTGGTAGAGTGCTTTGTGGTCACAGCTCACAGCAACCTCAAACTCTTGGGCTCAAGCAATTCTCTTGCCTCAACCTCCCAAATATCTGGAACTATAGGCACCAGCCACAATGCCCGACTATTTTTAATAGAAGGGGGTCTCCCTCTTGCTCAGGCTGCTCTAGAACTCCTGAACTCAGGCAATCCACCCACCTCAGCCTCCCAGCGTACTAGGGTTACAGGTGTGAGCCACTGTGCCCAGCCCCTCCTTAGTCTCTTTAAATCTTCTACTTTTTGCGCTTTCAGCACCAAGCCCTTCTAGCAACCCCACTCCCCGTGTGCTGCTCATAAACCAGGGCAGGGCCTGGGGTATCACATGCCTTGTGGACAGACCTGAGATCTCATCACCTGCCCCACCTTAGAAGTTGCCCAACTGCCCCTCTTTCATACCTGTTCCCCAGAAGGCCATGGTAGTAGGCAAAATAGACCAGGGAGTTGTCATTCTGCTCATAGGAGGAGAGTCCATTGCCCACAGCAATCCCCTGCGAAACACCCAGGGTGCTTAGTTCACCTGGAGGGTGAAGAGGAGGAGCCTCCCTTGACCTACACCTAGACCTTCAGCAGTGTGGTAGCTGAAACCCAGGGTGGCTTGTGGGGCTGGATGGATGGGGGAGATCACTCAACATAAAGAACAGGGCTGGCAGCCTGACAGGTGAGCTTCCTGTTGTGGGAGGCATGCAAGCAGACAAAGGGGAGGGAGGTTCTGAAGGAGGCTGGGTTAAGTGAGGACAAGACCAGTCTGACCTAACTAACCACAAGGCCAAGGCCACAAGGTGGCCCCCTTCCCTCCTGCAGGAGCCTTGCACCTGGAGGTTCATGCTGGGGTCCTGCATGACCAGCACAGCCAGGGTGGGGATGTAGATGCCAGCATAGCTCTCTCCAGTCAGGAAAAGCGTGTTGTCCTTGTACTCAGGGAAGAGGCAGAAGAAATCTTTAAGGGCCTCGAAATTGCTCTGGGCGACCTGGGGAAAGCAGAATGGAGGGGGTCTGGAGGCCCTGGTATTTAAGCTGGAAAGAACCTCAGAGATAATGACATCAACCCACCCCATTTGTGCAAGAGGAAGTGACTTGGCCACAACTGCTCTACATAGCATGTAACAGAGCCAAAACTAGATGTCGAGGCCATTGCTCTCTTTTCCCCCATTATGCGACTTTTAGAAAACCCAGCAGGAGATGGGCAGGCACCTCACCTCAGTGTCATTGGTTGCATAAGATTTATCATCAGAGTAGGAGAAGCCCACCCCAGCTGGGGACTCGAGGTACAACACATTGGCAATCTAGAAAGGAGGAGGAAATGAGCTAAAGAGGGTTCCCAGCCCCATCCAGGTGCCAGATGCCCCCACATGACCCACAGCCTCTGCAATACCAGGTTCCAAGAATAGGGGTTATACTCCAGGGTGACACCATCAGGCTGGACCTGAGGAGGAAAGAGATGGCCCAGTAAGTCCAAGGATCAGGAAGGTGGAGGGGAAGAGCCACCATGCTAGGCCCTTTTCTGGTGGGTGACACCCCTGAGAGGCACAGGTGGTCAAGCCAATGGGATAGATGAACAAACTGAAGTTCAGGAGGAAGAAAACATTTTCAGAAAACCAGTGCTCGTTCCGGCCTATCCCTTTCAAATCTATCCCTTTCCTCTCTCTTTCCTGGGTCATGTGGAAGGAAAGAGCTGCTGTCCACTCACCAGGAAGGGGCCGTGCTCGGTGAGCAACCCATCCAGGGAGCTGCAGCCGGGACCCCCATTGAGCCAAAGCACCACAGGACTGTGTTCGGGATCCTTCTGGGACTCCACAAACCTGGGAGAGGGATGGGGGCAGTGTTGGCACCAGTGAAGAGGCACCTTTTAGCCCTGCCAGCACCCAGGCACCTTCAGGGGACTTCGGAACTCCCCCCAATTCCCATTTGCCCCCAGCGAGCTTCGCTGTGCTTCCTCCCAACTCCGCGCCGGGCGGCAGACCAGTAGTGGAGGCGCTTGGAGCCGGAGCCCTTGAGGTAGCCGGAGAACTGGCGGAAAGAAGGCTGCTTGGTCAGTCCAGGGAGGAATTGGATCTCGTCCTGGGCAGGAACGGCCTCGCCTCGGGGCGCCCAGGATCCGAGCAGCAGCAGCAGCAGGAACAGCGGCAACAGCGCGGCTGGGACCATCTGCGGGAAGCAGCAGCGGGTTCGGCGGTTTACTTGCTGCTCAGCTCTTGGGTGCAGCCGCCCCTGGGAGGAGCTGGCGGCGCAGAGGAGCGGGAAGCCCCCCTCCAGACCCAGCCGCCACCCGCTGAGCCTCCTCCGCTGCGCACAGACCGAGGGCTCAGGGATCCCTTCCAGCCTCCGAATCCTCTCACCTCCGTTCCCCGCGTCCTCGCTCTCCTGTAGGTGTCCGGGGACTGGAAGTCATGTGTACTCTGAGTCACGTGGGCTCTGGCGTCACATGACAGTAGCCTTTTGGCCCCTCTTTGGTTCCCGAGGGCCTGGTGGGGGCGGTGCGGTCAATGCCGGGTCAAGGTCCGCGGGCCTCGCAGGTCATCGCCCCGGCGCCCGCGATCCTGGTGTAGACTGCCACGTTCCCCAGCCTCGCTGCGTTCTAGGCGGGAAGGCTGAGCAAGTGGCACTAGGACCCCTGCACAGAGGCTTGGGGAAGGAGTCGGGGTGGGGGAAATGCCTTACATGGTCCCCTCCTGGTCACTGTCTGAGCCCGCTGCCCAAAATAGCTCCTGGCACTTGCTGGCCAGCCTCATGGCTGGGACATGGCTGCTCCCTCGGACCCCGTGGGGCTGGGTGCGCCCCGGGGGTCTGCACTTTCAGAACCCCCTCCCACTCGCTTCCACCGCGTGCACGGTGCCAACATCCGCGTGGACTCCACTAGAACACGGGCCACACGCGTGGAGAGCTTCGCCCACGGCTTGTGCTTCAGCAGCGAGCCTCTGGCCCCGGGTCAGTTATTCCTGGTCGAGATCGAGGAGAAAGAGCTCGGCTGGTGCGGGCATCTACGCCTCGGTCTGACTGCGCTGGACCCCGCCAGTCTGGCCGCCGTGCCAGAGTTTTCGCTACCCGACCTGGCCAGCCTCGGCCACACCTGGGTCTTCGCTATCACGCGCCACCACAACCGTGTGCCCCAGGAGGGCCACCCGGAGACAGAGGCAGCGGTCCCCAGCCGGCCCCCGGCCCTGATGGTGGAACCGTATCTGTGCATTGGGCAGTTTCGCATTCCCCGGGATCGCCTGGTGGGCCGCAGCCGCCCAGGGCTCTACAGCCACCTCTTGGACCAGCTCTATGAGCTGAACGTGCTGCCTCCGACCGCGCGCCGTAGCCGCCTGGGCGTCCTCTTCTGTCCGCACCCGGATGGCACTGCCGACATGCACATCGTCATCAACGGCGAGGACATGGGCCCAAGTGCAAAAGGGCTGCCAGCTGCCCAGCCCCTCTACGCAGTGGTGGACGTATTTGCCTCCACCAAGAGCGTGCGCCTGGTCCAGCTCGAGTACGGATGTAGGTATCTCGCCCTGTGGGCAGTGACCCCTCCTGGTCCAGTGTGGGGGACAGGAACCTGCTAGGACTCCCTGGACAGCTAGCTAGGCCTTGTCTGTCCAGCACTATTTTAAAAGTGCGAGAATCTGGCTTAAAATACATCTCCGTCTGTGATCTTGCACAAGTCACTACTTGGTTCTGGGCCTCAGCATAGCCACCTTGTTAAGATGCCCTTACAAGTTCTCCCTTTTTGTTCCTAGGGCAGGGATTCTTTTTTTTTCTTCCATAAACGTGCCAAGATGATTCTGTGGGAAAAGGCCAGCTTTTAATATTTATTTGTTTATTTATTGAGACAGTCTCGTTATGTCGCCATCGTCAGAGTGCCATGGTGTCATGCTCACAGCAACCTCAAACTCTTGGGCTTACACAATTCCCTTGCCTTAGACTCCCAAGTAGCTGGGACTACAGGCACCCAGCACAACACCCAGCTATTTTGTTGTTGTTGTAGTTGTCATTGTTGTTTAGCAGGCCCAAGCCAGCCCCAGTGTATGTGGCCCGCACCCTAACCACTGGATTACGGGGTGCCGAGCTAGAGTCTCACTTTGTTACCCTGGTAGAGTGCTATGACGTTATAGCTCACAGCAGCCTCAAACTCTTGAGCTAAAGTGATCTTCTTGCCTCAGCCTCCCAAGTAGATGGGACTACAGGTGCCCACCACAATGCCTGGCTAGTTTTTAGAGATGGGAGAGATGGGGTCTCTCTCTTGCTCAGGCTGATCTGGAACTCCTGAGCTCAGGCAATCCCTCCCCCCAAGGCCTCCCAGGGTGCTAGATTTACAGGAGGCATGAGTCATTGCCCCCAGCCAGAGCAGGGATTCTAACTTAAGGGGTTTTTTTTGTTTGTTTTGTTTTGAGACAGTCTTACTTTGTCACACTTGGGCTCAAATGATCCTCTTACCTCATACTCCCAAGTAGCTGGGACTATAGGCGCCTGCCACAATGCCTGTCTATTTTTTAGAGACAATGTCTTGCTGTAGCTCAGGCTGGACTCAAATTCCTGAGCTCAAGCAGTCCACACAGCCTGGGCTTCCCAAGGTGCTACGATTATAGGAGTGAGCCACCATGCCTGGCCCTAAATTAAGTTTAGATCTGGCCTTTTTGAGAATGGTGTACTCTTTTATTAGAAAAATGCTTATAAGGCCAGGTAAGGGGCTGTGGCTCACACCTGTAATCCTAGCACTCTGGGAGGCCGAGGTGGGTGAATTGCCTGAGCTCACAGGTTCAAGACCAACCTGAGCTAGAGGGAGACCCCCCCCATCTCTAAAAAAATAGCCAGGTGCTGTGGTGGGTGCCTATAGCCCCAGCTACTTGGGAGGCTGAAGCAAGAAAATCACTTGAGCCCAAGAGAATGAGGTTGCTAGGAGCTATGCCATGGCACTCTGCTGAGGGCAACATAGTGAGACTCTGTCTCAAAAAAAAAAAAAAAGAAAGAAAGAAAGAAAGAAAGAAGCTAATAGATTTGGGCACATTGGTTTAGAGGCATTATAGACCTCAGACTGAGAGCTTCTTAATCCTGAGGTTTATAGCCCTTTAAGCATTTTATTTATAACTTTGCTTATGAATCGTTATAGCCCTTTAAGCATTTTATTTATAACTTTGTTCATGTTTCTCGGATTCAGTGAACTAGAGCCCACCTTGCTGGGCCTGTGCTGGAGGCTGTGGTTGCACAGACAAATCAGGCACTACCCTGCCCCCAGAAGCTAAATGCTGAGTGCTAGGATTGGAACAAGGCTGAGGCATTGTGATAGTTCTCAGGAAGAGGTGCTTATTTCAGCCCCATAAACAGCCCCATGAATCAGGCTGGGCCCAGAGGCAAAAAGGACTCTCTAGGTTAATGGCAAAGTAGAGGCCAAGATCTAGATCTTCTGGGTCTTGGCCTCAGACCCATTCTTCAGTTTTGTTTGCCTTTGACAACCTTCTTCCAACAGTGCCATCCCTGCAGACTCTGTGCCGCCTAGTGATCCAGAGGAGCGTGGTGCACCGGCTGGCCATTGATGGGCTCCACCTGCCCAAAGGACTTAAGGATTTCTGCAAATATGAGTGAAGGTCTGCAGTCACCTGGAGCAGGACCCAGAAATGCATCCTGGCCCCAGAGCTGGGGCTGGTCTGAAACTGGCCACACTGCTGCCAGGCAGAACCAGAAATAAACACAGCTATTGTTGACACTCTGATCACTGGAAAGTGTCCTTGTCCCTACAGCCTGTGAGAGGCACTTCTTTTAGAATCATTCTGGACAGCTCGGCGCCTGTGGCTCAAGCGGCTAAGGCGCCCAGCCACATACACCTGAGCTGGCAGGTTCGAATCCAACCCGGGCCCATCAAACAACAATAACAGCTGCAACCAAAAAATAGCTGGGCGTTGTGGCAGGTGCCTGTAATCCCAGCTACTTGGGAGGTGGAGGCAGGAGAATCGCTTGAGCCCTGGAGTTGGAGGTTGCTGTGAGCTGTGCTGCTACGGCACAGGGTGACAGCTTGAGGCTCTGTCTCAAAAAAAAAAAAAAAAAAAAAGAATCACTCTGGGTGAGCAGGTCAGAGCAAGAGAGAGCATTTTATTTTTACTTATTTTATTTATTCATTTTTTTAGAGACAGAGTCTCACTATGTTGCCCTCCGTAGAGTGCTGTGGCATCACAGCTCATAGCAACCTCCAGCTCTATGGATTCTCAATTCGCTTGCCTCAGCCTCCCAAGTAGCTGGGACTATAGGTGTCTACCACTATGCCCGGCTATTTTTGTTGTTGTTGTTGTTGTTGTTGTTGTTGTTGCAGTTTGGCCAGGGCCTGGTTTGAACCCGCCACCCTCGGTATATGGGGTCAGTGCCCTACTCACTGAGCCACAGGGGCTGCCCTATTTTATTTTTTTGAGATAAGAGTCTCATTTTGTCACCCTTGGTAGAGTGCTGTGGCATCATAGCTCACAGCAACCTCAAATCTTGGGCTCAAGTGATTCTCTTGCCTCAGCCTCTGGAATAGCTGGGACTATAGATGCCTGCCTCAGCCTCCCAGAGTGCTAGGGTTATAGGTGTGAGCCACTGTGCCCGGCTGAGAGAGCATTTTAGACATCATCTACCAGTGGTTCCTAGCCTGGCTACTTGTTGAGAGTCACTGGGATGTAGAATGTTGATGTCCGGCACCCCATCTCTTGAGATTCTCATTTGATTTGTTGGGAGATTAAAGGCCTAGACCTTGTTTTTTGTAAAAGTTTCCCTGGAGATTGTAATGTACAACCAGGGTTGAGAAGCATTTTCCTAAAAGAGAGATTCTAACTTTGGCACATATTATAATCACTCCAGGAACTTTGAAAAAGATTGATATCTGGGCCTAACCCTGGGACACACTACCAGGCACAAAGCACTCGCCTCCTTTATTTCCATCTTTGATCATTCACTTCCTTACAAGTGATCTCATTTCATCCTTATGACTCTTATTGAGGTAGTGGGTAGTTACTCTCACTTTACAGATAAAGAGATCAGAACAAAACTGTCCAGGTGACTTGCCCAAGATAAGGGCAAGAACCTAGAACACCTAGGTTCTGGTCCAGGGCTCTTTTAACCCCATCCTATTGACATGTATGGATTCTAGAATTAACAGGTCAATGCTGTGAGGTGGGTTCCAGGTGTAAAGGGGAGGGACTATGAGGTGACATTCCAGAAGGGTAGAGAAGAGAGGACTATTCCCTCACAAACAGGAGCTTTGGAGCAGCCATGTCCTACTTCATGTCTCCACAGACTCATCCACGTCTTCTGCCTTCTGGTCAAGGTGAGGGGGGGGTGCACCACAACTTCCCTTCAGAATTTGATTTCTTGCTCTGGGGAGGTGGAGGCTCTGCTGGCATTTGGGTGCTGGCCCAGAGTAAATTCTCTTAGAAAAAAAGCCATTCCAAAGGTCCTTGCCAAGGAATAAATTCCCACTTGCTCACTCATTCATTCAACAAACATTTCACCAATCACCTACTCAGTGTTGGGGACTGGAGTATGGCTATGAGTAATGCCTCATTCCCAATCTCTACACAGTCCTCTTGGGCTAGTCTTAATTGCTTCTGCTCCCAAGCTCTGGTCCTGTGCCCTGCCCCTCAGGGCCTACTCTTCAAAGAGACCAAGAATAACATTCCATCTCATTCTTGTCTCTGCAGGTGGGGCTGCTTCTCCAGGCTCATCCCTTGGCCTCTATAGCCCTGTAGAGCCAGTGGTGGTGGCCTCTGGTGGACTAGGCCAGAAAGCTGAGCAGGTGGCACCTGTTGTCCAGGCCTGGGGCCCAGCCCTGGCAATGCCAGAAGCCAGGGGCTGCCCTGGGGGGGCTAGCTGGGAGACACTGCGGAGAAAGGAGTACAGCCGATACTGCCACAAATTCCCCCACGTGAGGCAGCCAGAGAGCTTGGGCTGGGAGGATGGCTGCTCCAGAAACAGAGCTCCCCACCTGGGTGGCCCCAGCAGGCCTGGGCCCCTGCTGCTGTGTGGGCTGTCAACGGGAGTTCTGCCAACGCCCCCTGAAGCAGGAGGGAAGGAGGCTGGCTCCCAGCCCGACATCTGCATCCTTACCCTGGCTATGATGATCGCTGGCATCCCTACCGTGCCTGTCCCAGGCCTGCGGGAAGAGGACCTGATTCGGGCTGCTCAAGCTTTCATGACGGCCCATCCGGAGCCAGAGGGAGCTGTGGAGGGCGCCCGGTGGGAACAGGCACACCCCCACACAGCCTCTGGGCAGATGCCCCTAGTGAGATCCAGGAGGGGCCAGCCTCCTGGCTCCTGCTTGTAGCTGGATGAAATAGCACCAGACACATAGGGTGGCTTTTCCGTATGGTTCTTGGGCAGACAGGGTTGGGAGCGCCTATAGCAAAGATGACAATAGGGTGGGGGGTGGTTGAGCCATTCTGACAAATTTCAGTCCTTCATTAGGGACTTCCAGACCCTAGGAAATGTCTCCAGATACCACTAAAACAGGAGATAGATCTTGTCAGAGAGATATGAGGTATGGGCCTTGTTTGGAGAGTCAAGGCTGCTTTTATATTGTTTTAAGGACTTGTTAAATTTTTTTTTTTTTCTTTGAGACAGAGTCTCACTTTGTCACCCTTGGTAGAGTGCCATGGCATCACAGCTCACAGCAACCTCAAACTCTTGGGCTTAAGCAGTTCTCTTGCCTCAGCCCCCGAGTAGTTGATCAAAATTTCTTGTACAAAATCCTAGGCTATGTGAATTCCTCTCTTGCCTTAAATTTCTCAGCATGTTGGAGGCAGGTCATAGGACCGTAAGCAAGCAAGGAAAATTAACACTTAGTTGAATACTCAACCAGGTGTGTCTTACTGACCCTGTGGGAAGCCCTATTTGTACAGCTAGTCAAATCAAATTGAAGCTTAAGAGAGGGGATGTGGCCAAAGTCCTATAGCTAGTAAAAGGCAGAACCAGGATTCACATGTAGTGTCATACTCCAAAACTGCCTTCAACAGAACAAAAAAGCTAGACAGACAAGTGCTGGAATGTGCAACATTCAATTTTATTGACTCCAGAATGGGGGAGGGGAGAAAATGTTGGGAGCCTGACTGAGCCAACTCCCCAGAGGGTTCTCTTCCTTTGTGGGAAAGCTCCCAGGCCAGCTCACTCAAGGAAGATGGGTCAGATGAGTCATCTTCTGACAGAGGCAGCTGTTGCCAAGCCCCTGCCCTCAATCTTGCCACCCAATCTCTTATCTTAGACCAGGAATTGCTTGGTTAGGGATCATTTACAGAAAAGATTTGCTGATTTCTGTCTTAGCGCTAGGCACCTTCTAGGTAGCAGGCTATGGTAGTTTAGAAGACCCTTGGTCCTTATTATTCTGAAACAGGACCCACAGAAATACGCTAGTGTGAGGATGTGTGTGTGTAAGGATGGATGTGAGTGTGCATGTGCATCTCTGGGTGTGGAGAGTAATCAGAGTTGGACCTGCTCATAAGGGCCAATCCAGCTGTCGGCCAGTTCCCGCAGGGTACTGTACCTCCGCTCAAACTCCTCCTTGCTGCAGTGCTGCAAGAGCCGACCCACCTCCTCGGTGAGGTGAGTCACCGCCAAGTGCTTGTCCAGAGTCTCATTCCACTTGCTGCCCAGGATGCTGTCTAAACCAGAGGCACAGCCTATCGCCCATTGAGCAGGCAGCATGTCGGGCTGGAGCACCTGGTGGCGGGCACTGAGCATGGCTAGGATGTGGCGGCAGGGCAGGTGGAAGGCTTGGTTAAAGTAGCAGCTGCAGCTGGCCGGGGGCTGGGGTTGCACCTTGTGAGTGTCTTCCAGGATCTGTATATTCATCTTTTCTGAGCCAGAGCCGATGAGATGTGTGGATTTCTGGACCACAGCAAGCTCACCCAGGCAGAGCTGGGCTGCTGGCGCTGTGCAGATGGCATTGAGGGAGTGCTGGATGAGGGATTCTACTAACTGCTCCATTTCAGGGCTCTCAGGGCTGGTGTCTGAAGGCGTAAGACTGTCCTGGGGGCTCAGGCCCACGTTAAAGCTTCCCTTGTCTCCAGAGTTCTGCTGCATGTATCGGAACAGAGAGGCCAAGCCTTGTTTCTCAGATGCTGTAGTGCCAAAGAATTGACTGAGGATGCGGGTGGTGACCTCCAGGCTGTGGAAGTAGTGGCTGCTCTCAGCTCGGCTTCTCCAGCGGTGAGCCAGCCAGATGCGGTCGTTGAGCAGCCAGTGTGCATGGAGCTCAGGCAGCTTGGCTGGGGGGATGCAGTTGCTCATGAGTGCATACAGCTTTCTCAGGTTGTCTGCTGTGGCTGAGCACATCGTGCTCTGCAGTGAAGTCAGGAGTACCCTTTCCACAGGCTGATCAAGAGATAGTTGATAGAACTTGCCCTGGAGGAACTTACAAATGTGGAAGGCTGAGAGCAGGACCTCAGCTGTGGGGAACTCCATGGCTAGGGTTGGCAGGGGTAGAAAGTAGGGATCCACCAGGATAGTACAGACTCTTTCCCATGCTGGGTTAAACTTCTTGAACACCTGGAACATCTGGGCCAGGCCTTCAGCATCCTCCTTGGTAGGGATGGCAAAGTAGACTGCCCGGGCAAGGTGACCCTCTAGTTGTACTTGAGGTCCATCCACCAGGAAGGTATATAACACCTTTCCCCTTGGGTTATAGGTCCGGTGAATAAATAAGATCTCAGGGAAATGGGCAAAGACACCCTGCATAAAGCAGCTCTGGAAGTTAAAGGTATCTAACTGGGCAGTCTTGGTAACCTGATGTAGCAGCACAGGTGGGCTTGAGTTCTTAATCAGAAGCCCATTCATCATTGTCAGGGACATGGGGGGAGATGGAAGACGGCTAAATGCTGAGATCAAAATACTTTCTCTGTGAGGCTGCTGTCCAGGAGGCTTTGAGTCTCTCAAGCTTCAAGTAACCTGAGGCTTGAGGCTAGACTGTAGTTACCAGATGTTTTCCCAAAAATGGGCCTGTGGAGAGGAACAAAGGCTTAAAGGGACAGTAGGGACTTGCCTCTTTATTCATCCAGATAACACTTGTTGAACACTTACTATGTGTCAGCACCATTTTAGGGAGAGATAAACACTAAACATGTAAACAAATAAGCAAGGATATATTGGATAATGAAGGTACAAAGACCACAAAACTGATTAGTCAGAGAGCAAGTTGGGGAAGGGAGGGACACTTTAGTTAAGATGACAAAGAATGCCTCTCTGGGTGGGGGGAGGAGAATGACGTTGGAGCTGAGACCTAAATGATTGCATTCTAAATATGTGTATAGCACTTTATATTTACAAATTATTTTTTGGCATCCATTCTGTCCTTTGGTCCTGGTATACATAAGAGAACTGCAATTGCCCCAAACTTGCTGTGTGATCTTGGGCAAGTCAGTGATCTTCTCTGAGCCTCAATTCTTTCCACCATAAAATGGGGCTAACAAACGTGCATAGTTTCTCCTGTCTCTACTGATATTCCTCTACTAACTGCAACACTCTATTCCAATGTTTCCTCTCTATTTAGCCCTAAACGGGGCTATTATCCCCATTTTACAGGTCAGAAACTAAGGCTCAAAGAAGTTAAGTGACTTGCCTACCATTACCCTGCAAGTAGCTGGAAGCCGAATCTTGGGCTGGGGATCCTGACCGCTTCCCACACGTGAGGTCCAAAAACCAGGAACAGATAAGGAATATGGCCTTTGACCTCTCACCTTTAACCTGGGTGGGAGATGTGCCATGCTCGTTCGGAGTAAGGCTGAAGCCAGATGAGAAGTCACCCTCCCACCCCTTTGGGAGCTGTGTAATAACTTACCGCAGTGATCAGCTGCTTCACACCTCCACCCCTTCAGAAATCACTCACCCACAGCCTGGCTCCGTCGCCATTTCTCCCTATTTGACCCTGCCGACTCTGAGTGACGTCAGATTTACCAATCACAGCGTCAGCTTCGCTGTGACACAGACCAATGGCCTGAGGAGTTCGCGGTCAGTCTTTAGTCTACAGACCAATCATGGTCCGACGATTTGTGGGCGGGTACTGTTGCCAGGGTTCCGAGGGGCTCGGCTGACGATAACCAACCAAAGCATGAGGACACTTGCATCTAAGTGAGTCTGAGCCCGGAGGCTGGAACTCTGAGCCTCCCTTCGGGCTAGATAACGGGAAGGGCACGTTATTATGGAAACTCCCTCAAAGGCCGAAAATGAAAATAAATATCAGTATTTTACAGATTTTTTTTTTTTTTTTTTTTTTTTTTTGGTGAATGTGTTAAACTCCAAAGCCGCCGGGGGTTTGGAGAGGGTGTAGTTGTACTGTGTATTCCACCTTACGGAGAAATGGAGGCCCAGGCCTCAAGTTAAAGGGTCAGGAGCTGGGGAAATCCAGATAACCTTGACCAAGCCAAATCTTGCTGGTTCGGCCCAACTCCCTTCAGAACTTTACAAGTCAAATATGTGCAGATTGGTGCTGTGATTTGTTTAAAGTTCTGGTGAACTACCTGTAGTGTAAGAGTGGACTGGCTGCCATCTTTTGTCCTCAGTTTCCCTGAAGATAGCAGACCTAGAAATCTGGGTAGCTATCAGGCTTTAGATAAGTAAGATTACCAGGTAGCAGCCTGTAATTTTAGCATTCTAGGAGGCTGAGGTGGGAGGATCCCTTTGAGAGAGGATACCTGGGAAGGGTTAGTTTTAGAACAGAGGTCTTCTCAAGGAAACCCAAGGATACACCTGCAGGGTCCTCTCCATGGTGACTCAGCTCTTAGGAATTTATAGGCTTAACTTCCCGGGACCTGGAAATTTCTGCTTCTGTGAAGTCCTGTTGTTCTGTAGAGGCTGGAACAGCTGCTCCCACTTGATTCAAACTGACCGATGAGAAAGGTACCCATGGGTTGGAACTTTTTGACTGCACATAAAAAGGAAAGATCAAACCAGTCCAGGAGTCCCGGCCATTTTGAATTCTTCTATGCCATTTGTTCTTCTGACTGAAATAAAGTTCTTCCTCTTATAAACATGGTGTTTGGGTGCTCTTCCTCTCCACTAGGTTTTGTCTTCCTGCAATACCTTGAGCTTAGAAGTTTGAAACCAGCCTGAGCAAGAGTAAGACCCTGTCTCTACTAAGTAGAAAAATTAGCTGTGGGCGGTGCCTGTGGCTCAAAGGGGTAGGGCACTGGCCCCATATGTGGGAGGTGGCGGGTTCAAACCCAGCCCTGACCAAAAACTGCAAAATAAATAAATAAATAAAAAGAAAAGAAAAATTAGCTGGGTATTGTGGTGGACACCTATAGTCCCTGATACTTGGGAGTCTGTGGCAGGAGAATCCTTTGAGCCCAGGAGTTTGAGTTACAGGAAATGTGACCATGCCACTGCACTCCAGCCTGGGTGACAATGATACCTTGGCTCAAAAATGAATCAATCCAGGGGCACCGCCAGTGGCTCAGTGACTAAGGTGCCGGCCCCATATATGGAGGGTGGCAGGTTCAAGCCCAGCCCGGGCCAAAACTGCAACAACAAAACAAACCAATCCATACTAGAGCACCCATTTCCTGACAGTGAAGTCAGAAGTCTGCTCTGCCATTCCTCTTCCTTCCCAGATCAAGCAAAACACACTTCCCCTGCTTATTTGATTTTATTTAAAAAATGAAATAAAACTTTATTTAATATAAATAAAAATAATAACAAATAACAGACTTTTCATAAACAGCAGCAACAGCCAAATATCACCCTCCTCCTCCCCTCTGTCCCTGACAACAGGCCCTTTTACCAGACCCATTGTGTATCACCCTATCTCGGGGCAGGGGTTCATCTTTGTAAGGTGAATAAGATCTGATCTCAGGGGTTGGTGGAGACAGATGGGTGACCTTTCAGCATGGAGATAACTTTGGCCTTGAACATTGAATAAGAGTCCCAAGGAATGCAAAGATAGGATTGAAAGGACTGTCACAGAGTGGGGGTCTTTCCCCCCCTATTCTAAGTCTTCCCAGCCCTACCTAGGAAGGGAATAGCTAAAATGCAGACCCCTAGCCTGTCCTGCCCACTTTGAACTCTCAAACTTCTAAGAAGAGGGATTTTTGGTCCCATGTGCTAGTGCATCGTGAATCATGGCTGCAGCAGGAGGAAGTCCTTCCCCTTCCTCTTGCTTTCCCCAGAGGAAAGGGAGGCAGCCCACGTCCTTGAAATCTCCTGGCTGCTGACTGGACTCAGGTGGCTGACAGGGATCAGCCCAGATGTCCACAATCTTGCGCAGGGTGGAATAGCGTTCCTCCAGCTCTGGCCCCTCAGTCTGCATTAGCAGGTTTGCCAGCTCCCTGCTTAGGTCCTGAATCATGTTGTTTCGCCCTTGCCTCTCAGGCTGGCTTGTGTCTGGGACCACACCATGGTCCTGCAACTCTCCACTGGGCCCAAGGAGGTGCTGGTACTTATTCTGCCACCGGCGACACACCATGGCTTCATCAACCGGCTGCTGGCTGGTGTGCAGCAGGGCCAAAATGTGCCGGCATGGCAGGTGGTACCATTGCTGAAAGTAACAGCTGCAGCTACAGCCATCTTTGCTAACCTGGTGAGAGTCCTCTAGCAGCTGCACATCCACTGAGGAGCCAGCCATTTCCACCAGGTGGGTGGAGTTCTGTACCACCTCCCACTCATTGTGGCACAGCTTATAAGCTAGTTCAGAGCCACTCTGGTGCAAGGTGTCTAGCATGCCAGCCTGGGGAGGCTGCACCTGTGGCTGCTGCTCCAGCAGCACCTGCTGTGTGTTTGGTTTTGTCTCTTCCACAGGGACTCTGGTGAGGGTCCCACCACAGATTCTAAAAGCCTTCTTACACTTTGGTCCCATGCTTGCTGGCCGAGCTCTCTTTAACTTGGGAGGAGCCGTAGGCAAGTTCTTTAAGCCTTTGGTATTAAAGAAGTCGATGTAATCTACAAAGCAGAGGATGCAGTCCAGCAGGGATTGCTGTTCCCGGAAGAGGCTTGACACCTTACTGGTGACAATGTCTAGGCTGTCCATGTAGGTGTTACAGGCATGCAGGCCCTTCCTGACATGCATGTACCACAGCAGTTCACAGGTGAACCAGTGGGTCTGTAGGAAGTTGAAGAGATCCTCATCTAGTAGGGCCTGGGACATCTGACAGAGATTTTTCAGGCAGGCATCAGAGGTGATAAACACAGCCTCCCGCAGGGCTTCTTTCATGAGCCTTTTAAAAGATGGATTTGCAGAACTACGATGCAACTTCTTCTCCAAGAGTCGGGTGGTGTGGTAGATGGAAAGGAGGATGCGGGCAGCAGGGAAGATCTCTTGCAGGATGGCCCGGTGAGGGAATGAAGGGTCCACAAAGACCACTTTGACCTTGGGCCAATCAGAGTTGAACTCGGTGAAGATGCTCAGCATCTTGGCCACGGAGGTGGCTGTCTCCGCCTTAAGCACAGCGAAGTGTACCACTCGACCTTCTCGTTCCTTGTTCTCCACCAAGAAAGCATAGAGGATATGGCCCTGGGAATTCTCCACCCTGTGTAGCAAGAGATTCTCTGGGAAGCGGATGAACAGGTCACTCATTTTGCTGCTCTGGAAACTGAGGCGGTCCAGGTCTTGGCTGTCACCCACACTGAAGGAAGCCATGGAACCCTCATCTACTTTAAGAAAGTTCTTCATCACTTTTGCTATCTTGGCCAGGTCAGAAGCAGTGATGCCTTCCTGCTCTGGCTTCAAGGACACTTGTACCTTCTCTAGGCAAAACAGTGTTTCAGCAGGGGACTTTCCAGTGTCAAGGCCTTTAATGATTGGGGGTTGGACAGGCTGAAGTTTCTGTAGGCACATTTTCTTTTGACATTTGCCAGCAGTGTCTCCTCCGGCACCAGCGGTTTTGGAGTTACCATGCATGTGCTGGGTGTTCAGTTCACTGATGAATAGTCTATCTAATCTCTCATTGTACTGCAGGAGCACATACGCTGGGCATACGTCCGCCTCCCGTGTTCTCTTCCTGTTTGACTGGGTCCGAATACAGACAAATTTCACCTGCACATATCTAGGGAAGGTAGAAATGGCAATATAAGAAAGGTGCTGACCACTTCCCCCATAAAGATAAAATCCTGTAGGGATTTATATTGGCTAATGTTTCCCGGAAACAACAATGTAGTATAGAATTAAGGATGGAAGATTTATATCCTCTTTCTGATCCCAGAGTATCCTGCTCTTTCACTAAGACTCTCCTCCACAGCAATTCTTAGCCCCAACTCCTTTCATTCTCTCTGTTGCCATCTGTAGCTGCCAACAATTCAGAGACAGGATACAAGAGAACTTAGACAAGAGGCAGCAGCAGAGTGAGAGCTGGTTACCCTCTGTTTAAAATGTCCCTCTCTCTCACTCCTGTAATCCTAGCACTCTGGGAGGCCAAGGCGGATGGCTTGCCTGAGCTCAGGAGTTTGAGACCAGCTTGAGCAAGAGCAAGACCCCATTCTCTACTAAAAATAGAATAATTAGCAGGACATTGTGGCAGATACTTGGGAGGCTGAGGCAAGAGGATCACATGAGCGCAAGAGTTTGAGCTTGCTGTGAGCTATGATGCCAAGGCATTCTGTAGAGGGCAATACAGTAAAACTCTGTTTCAAAAAAAAAAAAGTCTAGGTCACCCCTGTCCTTTGGGAACTACTCCCTTCTCTTCCTCTTTGAGAGGTGGAAAGCAAGGTTGAAAGCAAGGATTGAGTATACTGGGCTGGATCAGTGGTTCTCAGCTGAGCTCTCAGGGTCCTCCAGGATTAGAGAGCATTTAGGGAGAATTCAGTTTATCTTTCTTTTTGTTTTTTATTTTATATTTTGAGACAGAATCTCATTCCATTGCCTTGGGTAGAGTGCCATGGTGTCATAGCTCACAGCAAACAAAGTCTTGGGCTCAAGTGATCTTCCTGCCTCAGCCTCCCAAATAGCTGGGAACTACAGGTGCCCCCAACCATATAGTTTGTTATTCTACTTTTAGTAGAGATTGGGGTCTCACTCTTGCCCAGGCTGGTCTGGAACTCCTGAGCTCAAGCAATCCACTCACCCCAGCCCCCAGAGTGCTAGGATTACAGGCGTAAGCCACTGCACCTGGCCCTAAAAATGTTTGATAAACATGGAGCTAGATAATATTTAGGGTCCTTACTAGTTTTAAGCTGAAAATATTCAAACAAGAATAATTACATTGAATATTTCTTCATTTTCTTTTCCCACCCCCATTCAACCCATGCTTAAAGCCCCAAACCAGGTCCCACCTTCTCTGGAAATACGCCACAGTGATTATTCTTGTTTTTTGAGACAGTCTCACTATGTTGCCCTTGGTAGAGTGCCGTGGTATCATAGCTCACAGCAACTTCAAACTCCTGGCTTTAAGCAATTCTCTTGCCTCAGCCTCCCAAGTAGCTGTGACTACAGGTGCCTGCCATAATGCCTGGCTATTTTTTGTTGTAGTTGTCATTGTTTAGCTAGCCTGGGTCGGGTTCAAACCCGCCACCTTGGGTGCATGTGGCGCCACAACCACTGTGCTATGGGTGCTGAGCCGACAGTGATTATTCTTGTTTCTGAATTCATAGCACTAAACCTAAAAGGCTTACCAGATTCACCAAATGGCAGTATACTTAGTGATTAAACATGAGGGACACTGCTGGCTGACTGCCTGGATTTGAATCCTAGCTCTGCCACTCAGAAGCTGTTCAACCTTGGGCAAGTCATTTCACACTCTGTTGTGTGCAGTTTTCTTGTTAGAAAAGGAGGCAAGCTCATTAGAGTTCTTAATGATGATTAAATGAGCCACTGGCAAAATATTTAGCCCAGAGCCTGGTTCTGCCTTTCTTTTATGCTAAATAAAAGTTAGCTACTGTTATCAGTACAGCTCCAATGCCTTGTGACATTCTGTTGGATATTTATGCAGTGCCCTTCCCATCAATCAGATGGGGGATGACAATTAAATGTCAGGACTAAGTTACTCCAAGTACCTAACACAATGCTATACCTTCAGTGATGCTTATCAGTGATATACTGGATGAATGAGTCATGAATCACCGATGAGTGGGTCAGGTCACTCCCCTGCCTCCTCAGGGAGTGTCCCACCCCAAAGACCAGTGGAGAGGAAAAAAATCTCAGCCCCTGTCTTGACTCGGCATGGAAGCTCTACCCACACATTTCCAAACACTCTAATCCAGCTGGTCCTGTTTGGTTACCCAGTGGGGCAAGTTTAGGAAAACAGGATATGACAGACCCATAATAACAGGGTGGAGGGGCCCGGGGCTGAGAATGTCTGTACCTGTTGTGTGCACAGTGCAGGGACAGTTGCCATCTCCAGTTCCAGTAGCATGAAAAGGCTAGTGAGGTGTGATCACTGTGTGTCCTCTGCCTTATCTTTCCAGTCTTGATTTTCACCCTTCACCATCTTTTCTTCATCTCAAAGCTAACTCATCTTTCAGGACTACATGCAGCCATTTTCTTTTCTGGAAAGCTTTCCTTAAGCGTATAGATAGGATCTGACCTTTCTGCTGGCTCAACATCTTAACCTACCTAACTAGCACCTGAAAGTATATTGACTTTATATGCACTCAGTGAATGTTTGTTGAGCTATTCTAAAAAAAGATGTTGGTCACTGCCAACATTAAGCTTTCTACTCTTGCCAACCATTTAGCTCTACTAATGTCTGCATTTCTTAGGGTAGGAACCTGGGCATTCTTTTGAATTCCTCCTTGCCTATATCTAATATGCTAAGTCTTTTTAATTCTTCTCTACCACTGCTACATGTATTGAAGATTTGTGATATACCAGGCTATAGTAAGCCCCTGATATCCATCATTTTACACTAGAAAAAAAGTTCTATTATCATCTATATTTTGCATTTAACAGGCTTAAAGAAGTTCTCAAGGATGAGAATCTGGGATATAATCCTTCAGCTAAGACCTGAGGATTTGGGATTTGCACTGAGTTTGCCTGTCTGCAGTAGGACTAGTTAACCATTATTCTGCCTGTCTTCCTTCAAAATATTTCTTTCTCTGAATTCCTATTTTTACTCTCCTCATCTTGACCCCCAAACACATTGGTTAGTTTACTAACTTCCTTATAGATCTCTAAATATCCCAACTTTGTTGGCTTCATGAATTTCAAATTTAACAGGCACTAGAAGTTACTTTTTTCTGCTTCCTTTAATCTTTTATAATGAGATATAACTTGCAGTGAAGCTTACAAATCTATCATAAAAATTCATTGTGCTCCATAGTTATTTTAGTTAATTGAATGATTAAATAGATATGCAAGTAATATATTACCTATATACTCGAGTATAAGCCGAGTTTTTTCAGCACAAAATTTGTGCCGAGTTCGGGTTTTTCAACACAAATTTTGTGCCAAAAAAAACTCGGCTTATACTCGAGTATATACGGTAATACTTATACATGTAACTGAATGAAAAGTGATTGGTACAGACTGACTAAATCTTTTCATTTATTTTACATAAGAGTTGTGTCTTTGTTGTATGTAACTTGCACCTTGAATAATGAATAGGATTTTTATAGATAAAGAATGAGTAAAGTCATTTTAGACAATATAACTTGAGTTAGGAACAAGATTGTGAGTATCAGAAGATTTAAGTTTAAATTCTACGTATTGGCTTTGTGACCTTGGACAAATTACCTTACTTCCTCTAAGCCTCCAATTTCTTATCTATAAATATGGAAATAACAATAAAGCACTATGAATAATCAGTACTACTTAAAATGAATTCACTAAAGTGACAGGAAATTTGGATGCCAATCCAAAATCCTTTTGTCCCTTCCTAACACAGGGCCAATTAAGCCCCTGATATCCATCATTTTACGCTAGGAAAAGAGTCCTATTATCATCTACATTTTGCATTTAACAGGCTTAAAGAAGTTCTCAAGGATTCATTCAGGTTCATTTAGGTTGCCATCCACCCCTACCCCCACCCCCTCCACATAGCTACAGTGCTTCAGGGCTAGTCTAGGACAAGTAAGTAGCCTCATTAGAAATAGGCATGGATATTGGCCCAATTCTGGACAAAGAAACATGATAGGAAATCTGCAGGAAATCAAGGAAGGCTTTTTCTTCTGGATATGACTTCTGCATTTGTTTGATGGGGGTAAGCCATCCTCAGGACAAAGCTGAAACATGAGGATGGCAGAATGAGGTAGCAGAATGGAAAGCTGTGAAGGGCCCCAGCACTGAAACAATCACCTATGGAGGCCCATCTCTGGGCTTCTAAATATTGGCAACTAATAAGCCATTTCGAGTCAGGGTCTTCCGTTAATTACAGCTGAAAATATTCCCAGAAACACTTTATAGTAAATAGTGGAAAACAACATTTGGGTGGAAGTTTACCTTTAAAAATGGGACAAAAGGGTGGCGCCCGTAGTTCAGTGGGTAGGGCACTGGCCACATACACCCAGGCTGGTGGGTTGGAACCCAGCACGGGCTAGCTAAACAACAATGACAACTTCAACAAAAAAAATCCGGGCATTGTGGTGGGCCCCTGTAGTCCCAGCTACTTGGGAGGCTGAGGCAAGAGAATCGCTTAAGCCCAAGAGTCTGAGATTGCTGTGAGCTGTAACGCCACAGCACTCTACTGAGAGTGACATAATGAGACTCTGTCTCAAAAAAATAAGGGACAAAATTATGAAGTTATTATATTTGGTAAAAGGAGGTTATATGACAATTCTTTTCTTTTTTCTATATGCCAATTCTTAGCATAATGAAAGAACCACTTAGAGCATCAATTGTTTTTTTTTCCTAGTATAGGTATAATTTTCCCAAACACTTTTAATACTTCATTTCCTGTTTCACTTTTGCAATACACAAAGGTCAGTTTTGCGGCCAGAGGTAGCTCACACCTGTAATCCTAGCACTTTGGGAGGCCAAGGCGGGTGGATTGCTTGAGCTCACTTGAGTTTGAGACCAGCCTTAGCAAAAGCATGACCCTTTCTTTACTAAAAATAGAAAAAAAATTGAGGCAAGAGGATCACTTGAGTCCAAGAGTTGGAGGTTGCTGTAAGCTATGATGCCATAGCACTCTACTCAGGGCAACAGCTTGAGACTCTGTCTCCAAAAAAAAATAAAAAGGTCCATTTTGCCAAAATATTCCTGAGATTTATCGAATTTCTTAAGGGCTTAATTTAATTATTTGCTATGCAAATACTCTGCTTTTCAAATTTCTATGGTCTCATCATCCTTGTTGATTTCCCTTCTTTATTTGTTAACTGGTATAAGGCTGGAAGCTCTCTATTGACTTTCAAGGACTTCAGCCAGTCCTAGAACTCTTAGGAAATGTGCGATTTCACTTTGCACTTGGTTTTATTTGCATTGTATTACCTTGATGTTTGCCATAGCTATTCTTCAGCCAGAAACTGACTATATAAGTGTGTGTGTGTGTGTGTGTGTGTGTGTATTTTTTGAGACAGAGTTTTAATTTGTTGCCCTCGGCAGAGTGCCGTGGCATCCTAGCACACAGCAACCTCAAACTGTTGGGCTCCAGTGATTCTCTTGCCTCAGCCTCCCAAGTAGCTGGGACTACAGGTGCATACAAGGCCTGGGTATTTTTAGAGATAGTGTCCCACTCTGGCTCTGGCTGGTCTCAAAGTCCTGAGCTCAGACAATCCACCTGCCTCAGCCTCCCAGCATGCTAGGATTACAGACATGAGCCCCCATGCCCAGCATACCAAACATACTGATAGGATTGGCGGGGATAAAAAGGAATGAATGGTTCGATAGTGACTAGTTTAATAAGTAGTTTATTAGAAAGATTTCTGTGTCATGATTTTTGCTTTCCTACATGGCTTAGTTTAATGAAAACTGTAATCAGGATCTAGCCAAAAGTTGTGGTAAGGATTAAATGAGACAATGCCTATATAGTTCCTAGCAGAGTATCTGGAATGAGTTCCAAACAAATGTTTGGATTTTTCTTTTCTTTTTTTTTTTTTTCTTTAGCCAAAACTAGGAAAAGCTACAGACAAGTATTAAAAAAATGGTAGCTAAATAGCAATGGAGAGAGGCATCAAAATACTTCACAGACTGTTTCAAGAACATCAATTCCCCCAAAAACCATAACCAAAAGAAAAACACGACAGTCATAAAAATATGAGAGGGGAACCTGGGAATAAGATCATGGATGCTTCCCAGTTGATAAGGACATCAAATAAAAAATAAGGGCAGCACCTGTGGCTCAGTGAGTAGGGTGTCAGCCCCATATACCGATGGTGGTGGGTTCAAACCCAGCCCTGGCCAAACTGCAACAAAAAAATAGCTGGGCGTCGTGGCAGGTGCCTGTAGTCCCAGCTACTCGGGAGGCTGAGGCAAGAGAATCGCCTAAGCCCAGGAGTTGGAGGTTGCTGTGAGCTGTGATGTCATAGCACTCTACTGAGGGTGATAAAGGGAGACTGTCTCTAAATATAAATAAATAAATAAACAAACAAATAAAAAAAAGTGGAGGCCACAGTTTAGATACACCCAAAGCACATAGCCAAAATTTAAGGTATCTTGATTTCTCTGAATGCTAGCTCTAATCATAAATGAAACACAAAGGTTTTGCACCCTTGTCAGTATAATTCAGCAAAATTAAATGAATCAGCTATAGACAAAACAGTTTCCATAGCTCTACTTGCTATAAACACAATGTTAATGTATAACAGCTAATCACAAAGGTCAAAATATTTAGGCTTTGGGAGGCACCTGTGGCTCAGTGGGTAGGGCGCTGGCCCCATTTACTGAGGGTGGCAGGTTCAAACCCAGCCCCAGCCAAACTGCAACAAAAAAATAGCTGGGTGTTGTGGCAGGCGCCTGTGGTCCCAGCTACTCGGGAGGCTGAGGCAAGAGAATCGCCCAAGCCCAGGAGTTGGAGGTTCCTGTGAGCTGTGTGATGCCACAGCACTCTACCGATGGTTATAAAAAAAAAAAAAAAAAAAAAAAAAGCAAATGGTTTCCTTCAAATTATTTTACTTGCTTTACTCTAGCAAGGAACTTTATGTCTAAATATTATGCCTAATATTAATAATAAGAGCTTACTATTGAAATCATAGTCTCTTACCCCAGAGCTCTTAGTGGGGTAAGAGCTGAAATCAACTCTTATTTAATTCATCTCACCTGACTACCATCTACCATATAGTATGCATATTTGGCTGCGGAAACAGCTAGAAAATTACCTCCTAAAAGCATTTCCCAAGAGTGGCACACACACCAACGCGTATGTGTGCCAGGTATCACTCAAAAAGCCCAACACAATGTGCAATAAATGACACAAAAATATCCTTCACAATATCTCAACCAGGAGTCAGCTTGTCTCTGCGAAAAGTCTGTACTGCTCATGAATTTACCACCTCCTAAACTAGTGTAAGTCTATTACAGTTCTCAAGGGCAGAGCCCACAACTTATAAATCTTTGTACCTCAGCTCAATGCTTGGTTCAAGGTAAACAGCCTTTTACTAAAAGTTTATTGAAGGAATAAATTAACAAGTGACATTAAAAGCTATCAAAGCCCAGTGGTTAAGGACAGCAGTTAAGAGGTCTAGCAATGGGTGGCACCTGTAGCTCAAAGGAGTAGGGTGCCAACCCCATATGCTGGAGGTAGCAGGTTTCAGCCACAGCCAAAAACTGCAAAAAAAAAAAAAAAAAAAAAAAGAAAAGAATAGGCTGGGTCTATTCTTCAGTTTTAACACCTATGTGCTGTTGTAGTTTCTTGAAATCTCACCCTACTCCCTATTCTGACTTAACTCCTTCCTTTCTACCTCCTTCCTGTTTTTTCTGGCTTTCACTGTACCAAATCAAGACTTTCCTGACTCACACACAGGTGGTTTTAAGGTGAGGGTCCTTTTTTTCCTGGTTTTTTTTTTTTTATTTTTATTTTTTTGAGACAGTCTCACTTGATCACCCTGGGTAGTGTTGAGGCATCTTAGCTCACTGCAACTTGAAACTTGAGCTCAAGCAATCCTTTAGCCTCAGCCTCCCAAGTAGCTGGGACTGCAGGTGCCCACCACAATGCTCAGCTATTTTTAGAAACAAGGGTCTTGCTCTTGCTCAGGCTGGTCTCGAACTTGTGAGCTCAAGCAATCCACCAGCCTCCGCCTCCCAAGTGCTGGGATTATAGGCATGAGCCACTGAGCCCGGCCTGAGGACCTTTTTATCACAGATTCTCTTATTATATCCCTCTTCTGAGTCTTGACTATCTTAGTCCCTGCTCCTGCCCTCCCCTGTACTATATCTATTCTAATCTTTCCTTCTCCCTTTTTCTCAAGCATGTGCAACTCTTGAGAAGTTCAGCCTTCAAAGAATTAGATAATCAAGGCTGGGAGTGAGGGCTCATGTCTGTAATCCCAGCACCTTTGGAGGTAGAGGCTGGAGGATTTCTTGAGCCCAGGAGTTCAAGGCTATAGTGAGCCAAGATCCAGCCACTGCACTCCAGCCTAAGCGACAAAGCAAGACCCTGTCAGGAAAAAAAAAAGAAACCAAATCAAACAAAGAATTAAACTCTGAGTCTCAAGGTAAAGCACAGAAATAGAGACTATTAGCCTCTTAATGGTTGACTTCTCCTGGCTCTATTTCCCCATCTGCACAATAATAACAATGATGATGTTCAATTTATGGAAAACATTCTATGAATCAGGCACTATTGTAAACACTTTACATGTACTCATTCATTTAATGGGAATAACAACCCTTGCCTCTGATGTCTCAGAGGATCAGGTAGGTGTGCTTTATAAGCTGTCATGGCAAAATGTTAGGGATGGCAGCCTTTTTACTGACCAAGAGGCTGCACTGGTATCGAGTGTTAATCAGCACCCACACCTGACTCCTGCCAACCAGATTAAGTTTCTCCATCGTTCTCCTACCCAGCACCTTGGACTTTTCCTTTGAAGCCCTTACTACCATTTAAGGAAATAATTATTTCTGTGTGATAGTTTAACATAATGTCTTTCTGATTAGAGAGGCAGTTCCATGAGGGCAGGGCCAAAATTTATCTTTTTTTGAGTGAGAGTCTCACTTTGTTGCCCTTGGTAGAGTGCTATGTCATGGCTCACAGCAACCTCAGACTCTTGGGCTCAAGTGGTTCTCTTGCCTCAGTTTCCCGAATAGCTGGGATTATAGCCACCCACCACAAAGCCCGGCTATTTTTTTTTTGGAGACAGAGTCTTACTTTGTCATCCTTGGTAGAGTGCCATAGCATCAGAGCTCACAGCAACTCTAACTCTTGGGCTTAAGCAATTCTCTTGCCTCAGCCTCCTGAGTAGCTGGGACTACAGGCACCTGCCACAATGCCTGGCTATTTTTTTGTTGCAGTTTGGCCGGGGCCAGGTTCGAACCTGCCACCCTTGGTATATGGGGCCAGCGCCCTACTCACTGAGCTATAGGTGCTGCCCTGACTGGCTATTTTTTTAGAGATGGGGTCTTGCTGGTCTGGAGTCCACGAGCTCAGGCAATCTACCCACCTTGGCGTCTCAGAGTGCTAGGACAAATGTATCTTTTTTTTTTTTTTTTTTTGGAGACAGAGCCTCAAGCTGTTGACTTGGGCAGAGTGCCATGGCATCACAGCTCACAGCAACCTCCAACTCCTGGGCTCAAGCAAGTCTCCTGCCTTTGCCTCCCAAGTAGCTGGGACTACAGGCGCCCACCACAATGCCCAGCTATTTTGGTTGCAGCCGTCATTGTTGTTTGGCGGCCCGGGCTCAATTTAAACCCGCCAGTTCAGGTGCATGTGGCTGGCGCCTTAGCTGCTTGAGCCACAGGCACCGAGCTTTTTTTTTCTTGAGACAGAGTCACTGTGTTGCCCTCTATAGAGTGCCATATGGTCACAGCTCACAGCAACCTCAAACTCTTGGGTTTAAGCGATTCTCTTGCCTCAGCCTCCTGAGTAGCTGGGACTACAGGCGCCTGCCACAATGCCTGGCTATTTTTTTGTTATAGTTGTCATTGTTGTTTGGCAGGGCCAGGCTGGGTTCTAACCCACCAGCTCTGGTGTATGTGGCTGGTACCCTAGCTGCTGAGCTACAGGCACCGAGCTGAATTTATCTTTTTCAACGTATCTTCAGACACACGCATGGAATGAGTGTTAAGTAAACAACTGTAAAAATCAATGAAATCAAATCAAACTGTCCATACAATGGAATAAATGATATGGAATAATCACCCAATATATACTGATAAGTGAGAAAAGCCAGGTACAGGAGGATATGAATGAATAGCATGCTGCTATTAGTGATAAAAAAACAAACAAACATATACACATACAAGATATGTTTGTTCAGGCCCACTTTCTCTCAGGAAGCTAAACTTGGTTCCTTCTACAAACACAGTGGAAGTGACCTTTTTAGGCCTTTCTGTACTGTTTGAAAAAAAATTTTTAACTACTCAAAAACTAGGCCAGGCATGGCAGCTCATCCTGTAATCCTACACTCTGGGATGCTGAGGCAGTAAGATTGCCGGAGCTCAGGAGTTTGAGACCAGCCTAAGTAAGAGTAAGACCTCATCGGGCGGCACCTATGGCTCAGTGGGTAGGGTGCCGGCCTCATATACTGAGGGTGGTAGGTTCAAACCCCAGCCAAATTGCAAGAACAACAACAACAATAAATAAATAAATAAATAAATAAGAGTGAGATCTAGAAAAATTGACTTGCTCCAGTAGCACAGTGGTTATGGCGCCAGCCACATACACCAAGGGTGGCGGGTTCGAACCCAACCGGGGCCAACTAAACAACTCCAACAAAAAAATAGCCGGGTACTGTGGCAGGCGCCCATAGTCCCAGCTACTTGGGAGGCTGAGGGAAGAGGATTGCTTAACCCCAAGAGTTGAAGGTTGCTGTGAGATGTGACACCACAGTACTCTACCAAGGGGGCAACATAGTGAAACTCTATCTCAAAAAAAAAAAAAAAAAGAGAGAAAAGAAAAATTAGACAGGAGTGATGGAACTTGGCTGTAGTCCCAGCTACATAGGCAGCTAAGGCAGGAGGATCGTTTAAGCCCAGGAATTGCAGACTGCAGTGAGTTATGATCTGCACTCTCTATCCCAGGCAACATAGTGACACCCTGTATCAAAAACAGCAAAAACCAAATGCGTTTTTAAAATTAAAAATAAAAATAAATGGGGCAGCGCCTGTGGCTCAGTGGGTAGGGTGCCAGCCCCATATACTGAGGGTGGCAGGTTCAAACCTGGCCCCGGCCAAATTGCAACAAAAAAATAGCCAGGCATTGTGGTGGGTGCCTGTAGTCCCAGCTACTCGGGAGGCTGAGGCAAGAGAATTGCCTAAGCCCAGGAGTTGGAGGTTGCAGTGAACTGTGTGATGCCATGGCACTCTACAGAAGCGGATACAAAAAAAAAAAAAAAAGAATGAAACTAATCTGAGCCCTCCAATCTGTTTATTTTGGTTCCTCCAATTTTCCTTCCTATCGTTTCAGCATAAATCCATCCTTTTAGCTAAGCAGGTCTCTTTACTGCTTTCTTGTTTGTATGCACAAACTTACATCACTATGATGTGCTTTCTAATAGAAGCACATCATGTTAACATCTGCACCAACTCACATCATTTCTTCCTCCAGGATGTTAATCCTCCTGTAGTAAGCAGAATGGCCCCTCAAATATGTCTCTGTTCTACTCCTAGGACCTGTAAATATGTTGGTTTACACAGCAAAGGAAAATTAAAGTTGCTATCAGCTGATTTGAAAATAGGGAATGTATTCTAGATTATCTGGGTGGGCACAACATAATCACAAGGATCCTTAAAAGTAGAAAAGTGAGGCAGCAGACAGGAGTCAGGGACAAAGATATGACAACAGAAGCAAGGTCAGACTCAACCTGCCATTACTGGCTTTGAGGATGGGAGAAGGGGGCTGTAAATCAAGGAACATTGGCAGCCTCTGGCAAAGGCAAGGAAATGAATCCTTCCCAAGGGACTCCAGAAATACAGCCCTCCACACACCTTAATAGCCCAGTGAGGCCTGTGTCTGACTTCTAATCTAGAGAACTTTAAGATAATAAATTTGTGTTATTTTAAGCCATTAAACTTGTGGTAATTTGTTAGAGTTGGAAATAGAAAACCAATATAGCGCTTGATGCCTCCCGTCTTTGAGGGATGAGCTCAAGTCTCCCTTTCTCTTACTTCTGTAGCCCACAGTGATTTTTCTCTCTTCTGAGTTCCTGCAGCACCCATTTCCCAGGATCACATGTTTAGTAGTTGATAACTCACTCATCCAACAGTTATTTAATCTTGAGCCAGGCACACTGGCTTGTTACCTATCACAACTACTCAGGAGGTTAAGGTGGCAGGATCACTTAAACCCAGGAGCTTGAGACCAGCCTGGGCAACACAGCAAGATCCAACGTCTTCAAAACCAAAACAAAAGCAATTATTTAATGCCTTTTATGGGCCATGCTCTGTGCTAGACACCGGGGATGGTATTTCGGAAAGGTGTTTAGGGGCAATTGTAATTTTTTTTGTATTCTTTCATTACTTAGCAAGGTGCTGTCCACATAGGACAAAATCCAAATACCTCACAGTAGTATCTAAAAAGCCTTCAGATAGGCCAGGTGTGGTGGCTCATGCCTATAATCCTAGCACTCTGGGGAGGCTGAGGTGGGTGGATTGCTTGAGCTCAGGAATTCAAGACCATCCTGAGCAAGAGTAAGGCCCCCATCTCTAAAAAATAGTTGGGCATTGTGGTGGGCACCTGTAATCCCAGCTACTTGGGAGGCTGAGGCAAGAGAATCACTTAAGCCCAAGAGTCTGAGTTTGCTGTGAGCTATGACACCATGGTACTCTACCAAGGTTGTTAAA
>CAUYPK010026007.1:0-13067 GCA_963574355.1 Loris lydekkerianus | reverse complement strand
GGCTGCATAATATTCCATGGTGTACATATACCACAATTTATTAATCCATTCGTGGATCGATGGGCACTTAGGCTTTTTCCATGACTTAGCAATTATGAATAGGGCTGCGATAAACATTCTGGTACAAATATCTTTGTTAAGATGTGATTTTTGGTCTTCTGGGTATATGCCCAGCAGGGGAATTACCGGATTGAACGGCAGATCTATTTTCAGATCTCTAAGTGTTCTCCATATATCTTTCCAAAAGGAATGTATTAATTTGCATTCCCACCAGCAGTGTAGAAGTGTTCTCTTTTCGCCACATCCATGCCAATATCTCTGGGTCTTGGATTTTGTGATATAGGCTAATCTTACTGGAGTAAGATGATATCTCAAAATAGTTTTGATTTGCATTTCTCTGATGATTAAAGATGATGAGCATTTGTTCATATGCTGGTAGGCCATGTGCCTGTCTTCTTCAGAGAAGTTTCTCTTCAAGTCCCTTGCCCAGCCTGTGATGGGATCACTTGTTCTTTTCTTGCTTATACATTTGAGTTCTCTGTGGATTCTGGTTATTAAACCTTTGTTGGAGACATAACCTGCAAATATCTTCTCCCATTCTGAGGGGTGTTTGCTTGCTTTACTTACTGTGTTCTTTTGACTGTGCAGAGGCTTTTTAGTTTGATCAGGTGCCAGTAGTGTATTTTTGAGGCTGCTTCAATTGCCCGGGGGGTCCTCCGCATAAAATACTCGCCCAGACAGACCAACATTTCCACTTGATTCTGGCTAAGTCTTGGAAGGTGACGTGCTTCCAAGTATTGGTCAATTTCCTTCAGATTTACATATTTCGGAGAATAAAGTTTTTTGTAATATTCATTAAGGATTTTTTGAATTTCTGAGGAGTCTGTTGTTATTTCATCTTTGTTATTTCTGATTGATGAGATTAGAGATTTTACTCTTTTTTTCCTGATGGGGTTAGCCAAAGGTTTATCTATTTTATTGACCTTTTCAAAAAACCAACTCTTTGATTTATTGATCTGTGGCATAGTTCTTTTGTTTTCAATTTCATTTCATTCTGCTCTAATTTTGGTTATTTCTTTTCTTCTACTGGGTTTGGGGTTGAAATGTTCTTCTTTTTCCAGTTGCTTGAGATATCCCATTAAGTTGTTAACTTCCTCTCTTTCCATTCTCTTGAGGCAGGCTGGCAGTGCTATAAATTTCCCTCTTATGACTGCCCTTGCTGTATCCCAGAGGTTCTGATAATTCATGTCTTCATTGTCATTTTGCTCCAACAATTTGGCAGTTTCCTTCTTAATCTCATCTCTGACCCAGCTATCATTCAGCATAAGGTTATTTAACTTCCATGTTTTTGTATGAGTATGCAGATTCCTGTTGTTACTGAGTTCAACTTTTATTCCATGGTGGTCCAAGAAGATACAAGGAATAATTTCTATTCCTTTAAATTTACTGAGGTTAGACTTGTGACCTAAGATGTGATCGATTTTGGAGTATGTTCCGTGGGCTGATGAGAAGTATGTGTATTCAGTTTTGTTGGGATGAAATGTTCTGTAGATGTCCGCTAAATCCAAATGTTGGATGGTTAGGTTTAAATCTAAAATTTCTTTGCTCAGCTTCTTATTGGAGGATCTATCCAACACTGGCAAAGGAGTGTTGAAATCTCCAATGATTATGAAACTGGAGAAAATCAAGTTGCTCATGTCTGTTAGTGTTTCTCTTATAAATTGAGGTGTATTCTAGTTGGGTGCATTGATATTAATAATTGAAATCTCATCATATTGAGTATTACCCTTAACAAATATGAAGTGACTATTCTGATCCTTCCTTACTTTTGTTGGTTTAAAGCCTATTGTGTCTGCAAATAGAATTGTAACACCTGCTTTTTTCTGATTACCATTTGCCTGAAATATGGACGACCATCCTTTCACCCTGAGTCTATATTTGTGTTTTAAGGTAAGATGTGACTTGCCTCAGTGGGGTTGATGTGTGTTCTTCAAACTTCCCTCTTGGTGTAGCTCTAATCCACCAGGTTACTTGCTAAATTTCTGTCCTGTAACTCTCCTTCTGGATGGGAGCCTCTGTGGAAAGCTGGCTTCAGTCAGCCATCTTGTCTCCACCCCCCCCCCCAAATGTTTTTTATGTAAAATATTTAAATGGTTTGGAAAGTGTAAATGGTCATATCAGCTAACTGGCAATAAAATTTAAAATGTACTGTTAATCGAGGAAGATAATTATGATGCATGTAATATACAAAAATGTTTTGGTGAGAAAACAGTAGAATTATCTATTTTGATACTCAAACCTATCCAACCTTCCTTTGAAATGTGAACACAGGAAATATTTTGCTTGTAATATACTAAAAAAAAGAAAATCAAAGCACAAAGTTCCCATAAAGGTCATAAGTTTTGTGTTTTGCTTTTCCTTCTGAGAAATTCAACCATTGAATATGCATTTTCATGAGATAAATTCATGGAAGAAGTCTCCACATGTGAGAGTGAAGGTTGTCTCAGCTCACTGAATGAGAACAGAGTACTGTTACAATATTCATAAGCCAAAGTTACTCTGAAAAAAGATTAAAAAAAAAAAAGTGACATTTTATAATGCATCAATCTACAGTATTTATTCATATGTAATAAGCTTTGTTGTGTGTTTTGTTTTTTTATTTAGGGTCTTACACAAATGACATTCTTGATGTACTTGAAGAAAATAAATGTTTAATGTTAGGAAAGCATAAGAGCAGAGTTTTTAAAAGCTGTACTTAAAAATGAGCTCAAATTTACTATTATAAAAAATAGTACTGTTAGGCAGGTGAAGAGTTTGAAATTTGACAATTTAACATCAGTCATCTGTTTGGTGAAATAAGCCTGCATCTTCTAAGAGGTTGAAGAAAGCAGTGTCTCTGTGATCAGATTGTAATCACTAATACAACTTGAAGGGATGGAGAGGTAGGTCTCCAGGCCATCCAAGGACTGGAAATTCTTAGCCAATACAGAGAGGAATTAGACAGCTGTCATAAAGAATGTAACTTTCAGGTATAAAAAAGTAGTAGTTTTAGCTAAAACAATGACTCAAACATTCAATTGAACTGAATCCATACAGACATGAACACCTGTATCTGTATTTATGTCTATAGTACCTGTCTGTATCTATCTATACAAGAAATTGGGGGGGGGGGTTCCATATAAAAGGAAATTAATTCCTACAGAAGTTCTTACTTAATCTGAAATTTGGGCCTCTTAATGGAAATAGAATAAAGAGCATTTATTAAAATAGGGTATTAAGCAAGTGGTATAGAAAGCTTCCTAAAACTCGCTTACATTGTCTCCAAATATACACATTGTGGTATTGATATATATAAATAGAAAACACTGGGAAGTCTAAACAATGCGGATGTAAGTGAGTAGATGGGATGTAGTCAGATTTCGTGCTAAGTCAGATTTCAAGGTTTTTTATTATCTCAGCATTGAATAGAATACGGTTTCTTACTATCCATGATAATCAAAGTATAGCTAGTCCAATGGCTAAGTTGGCCTTGAACGTTACACAGCCTGTGGTTTACCTGTTCATAAACTTGCACAAAGCTGAAGACAAGGCACCAGATGGCCTTAGTTCATTCCCACCATCCTTTCTTCTCATTGTCCTTTGACTTAAAAAGCAGAGTTCGGTGTGATGGTTCATAGGAAAGTTGTTTGTGAGCAAATATCCTGCCTGATAGCAACACAGACAAATCAGTCTCAGGACACACCAGCTTGATGTTTCTCACAATTAATAGACAGCATATTGTCAGGAAGAGACTGTCATGGAAGTTTTTCCTTAGTTATAGGCTGATTTATAACAGAGTGTGAGGCATCATACTGTTTGGGTTACTAATAGCTTGTCCTATAATTTGAAGTTTGGTAATGTGATGCCTTCAGATTTGTTCATTGTACTTAGAATTTCTTTGACCTTTTAGGTTCATTTTTGTTCCAAATGAAGTGTTGAATTACTTTTTTTGAGATCTGTGAAAGATGATTTTGGTGAGATTATGCTGAATCTGTAAATCACTTGGGCATTATGGGCATTTTAACAGCGTTGATTCTACCAGTCCATAAGCATGAACTGTTTTTTCATATGTGATTTCTTTTATCAGTGTGGTACTGGTATAAAAGTAGTGACATAGACCAATGGAACAGAATAGAGAACTCAGATATAAAACCATCTACCCACACCCAACTAATTTTAGCCAAAGCAGCTAACAACATACGCCGGGGAAAGGAAGCCTATTCAATAAATGGTGCTGGGAAAAATGGAGAGCCACACAGAGAAGAAATAAATAGGGCCCTTATCTCTCACCTATGCAAAAATTAATTCAAGATGGACAAAAGGCTTTTATGTAAAACATGAAACCATAAAAATTCTGGAAGAAAATGTAGGAAAAACTTCATAGACATAATCTTAGGGGAACATTTTTATGAGTAAGACCTCAGCAGCAAATACAACAACAACAAAAATAAATGAGACTTGATTGAATTGAAAAAGCTTGTGCACAGCAAAGGAAATAATCAGATTAAATAGACAACCTACAGGATGAGAGAAAAATACAGACTATTCATGCTATAAAGGCTAATATCCAGAATCTACCAAGAACTCAAACAAATCATAAAGAAAAAACCATCATTAAAAAGTGAGCAAAAGGCATGAACAGGAGTTTTCCAAAAGAAGATAGACTAATGGCCAAGAAACATGAAGAAATGCTCAACGTCATTAATCATTAAGTAAATCCACATCTAACCACAATGAGATGTCACCTTTTCCCTTTTTAATACCAGTCAGAATGGCCATTACTAAAAAGTCAAACAACAATAAGTGCTGGAGTAGATGCAGAGAAAGAGGACCATGTATACACCATTGATGGGACTGCAAATTAGTGCAACCTTTAAGGGGAACAATATGGAGATTCCTTAAAGAAATAAATGTAGGGGAACAATATGGAGATTCCTTAAATAAATAAATGTAGAGTTACCATTCAACTAGGCACTCCCGCTACTGGGAAGAAGTCATTTTTATCAAAAAAGAGACCAGCACTCAAATGTTTTTCACAGCACAATTTACAATTGCAAGGATGTGGAATCCATCTGAGTGTCCACTAATTCATGAGGGGGTTAAGAAAGTGTGTTAAAGATATAGGTGCGGAGTACTACTCAACCCTGAGAAGGAATGAAATAATGTCACTTGCAGCAACTTGGATGAAATGGGAGACTGTTATGCAGTGAAGTTATCTCAGGAATGGAAAAATAAGCATCACGTGTGCTCCTTAGTAGTTGGGAACTAATCAATGGGCACACACAGGCACAAAGAAGAGTAAAGGTCATTGGAAATCAAGAAGTGCGGAGTGGGGCAGGAGGGGAGTGGTAAAAACTTACCAGTCAGGTACAGTGAACATTATTCTGGTGATTGGTGTACTAAAAGCTCCAGCTTAAGCATTATAAAAGGTATTCATGTAATAAAAAACATTTGTACTCCCTTAGTATTTTGAAATAAAAATGCAAATGAAATATAAATAACTTCACTTGTAGTGAAGTACACATTGAAATGCAAAGAAAAAAAAAAAAAGAAAATTGAGGCATCATGTAGGCAGTGGATGATAAAGCTGGAGACAGCCCCCATGGTTGGAGACCGTAGAAACCGTTATCTGGACTGATGTTTATGTGATGCATACACTAGATCCATACACCAGACATGGTGACGGCGGGTCTTACCATTATGTATTGGTTTCTGCTACCTTTGGAAATCAATCAATCTGGCCAGTCCATTTCCCAGAGCAAGTATTTAAACAACATCATCGACCTCTCAAGTGTAAGAGTTTGAACAAGGCACGTGATGTACGTTTGAGCGGTGTTTTATTTATGCGATATTACGGAGGTACATCATGGGCCTCAGCAAGTGATGAATACAAAGGTAACGACACTCAGAGAAGTTTACAAATAGTCCCTCTCTCAGTTTTGTTCCTCTTGACAATTTTGTGCCTGTCAAATGATATAGCAGCAAGACCCATTCACTGTGTTTCGCTCTTTGTGTGACACTCACTAGCAAAGGTTCAGTTTTTTTTTCTCCTTGAATGGTATTTCTAGATGAAGCAAAGTGCCTGAAAATTTCTTTTAATTTATTTGCAAAGCTGAATTCAGCACCATGATTCATTGTAACTGCTTGAGAACACCATGTGAGCATAAAAAATAAAAACTCTGTAGAAAGGAAAATTCAAAGCACACTATTTGTTAGAATAAATTTCTTTTTTTTTTTTTTTTGCAAGCAAGCACTTCAATCTAAATAGTGTTTCAAAGCCTCCAAAGCTTATAATGGTGGTGATACACATATTTTTCTCTCTGAAAAAACAGGGCAAGAGATAATGAAACCATAATTTCAAAATATTGCAACTGATATAAAGTGGTCACATGTGTGCTTCTGAAACCTCTATACGAGTACTTTCTGTAAAATAACCATATATTAAACACAAGGAGTAAGGAAAAAGAATTAAAAAAAAAAAAGAAAGCAAAGCTAGGAAATACTCAATATTGTTGGATAACACTCTATTCAAATCAGCATTTCATTAATCCAGCTTGAATAAACTTAATTCCCTCCTACATCCTAATCAAGAAAGGCTTGAAATGATAAAAACTTTGAGATGGAGTTTAAAAAGTCAGTGAATTCAGCATAGCCAATTTGCTCCTTTATCTAAATAATTACATCAGTATCAGAGGCCTTTTCTGGTTGTCACACAGGTGTGCAATTTAAAACATTTTTAAGATAGTCATTAGATGATTTTGGAAAACCAGCATCTATCAATTTATACATGCATACTCACAAGCACATTATACACTATATTTACTTGCAGCTGGCTCAGATTGGGTGAAAAGAGAACAGCTAACATTTTGAAATTTGGTTGAGTGCCTCAGCTTTCAAAGAGTTAAATGAGGTTCCAGTGGAAGGTCTGGTTGAACACAGTTCATTTTGTCGCTTCACAGATCCTTTTCAGTATTTTTCTAAGCTCCCGGGAGTCTTCTAAACATTGGTTGGAAACCAATCAGATAATCCTCCTCTCTTGTTTTATTAAACTAACCACCAGAGAGGTGGTGACTTACTTAGTACCGTGTAATTAGCAGCTGAACTTCTGAGAACAGATTCCTGCTTTGCTCTACTACAAAGAAAGCATATTTTGGCCTTTATTTTTGTGTCAGCAAGCATTTCACTATTTTTACATTTATTGTTAAAATATTTACCTTTTTAAGATTTGGATATAATTCACTATGCAACAGACTTTGTGATGTAAAACAGAAAATGAAAATGTGTACTTCTAAAATCAGTGTCTTTATGGATCTGGGGCTTTTGTTTTTTTCCCCCCTTTTTAATACTTTCAATACTCATTTCAGAGCAGGGATTTCAAGCTGTTGCAAAATTATTGTTACCTAATTGTTTTATAAATTCACATTTGCTCAAAATCCTAAAACCGTAAGGAATATGTCGAAAGCCACACTCAGGGTCTGATGTAGTGGTTCATGCCTATAATCCAGCAGTTTGGGAGGCAGAGGTGGGAAGGATTGCTTTAGGCCAGGAATTTGAGGCCAGCCTGAGCAACATAGTAAGACCCCTTCTCTGTAGAAGTATAGAAAAATTAGCCAGGTGTGATGGTGCATGGCTGTAGTCCCAGCTACTACTCAGGAAGCTGAGACAGGAAAATCCCTTGAGCCTAGCAGTTTGATGTTGCAGTGAGCTATGATGACACCACTGCACACCCCAACTTGGGCAATAGAGTGAGACCCTGTCTCGACATACAAACGTATACTTGCTATTAAATTCAAACCAACCAAGCAGCACTTGTGCATAGGTGGAAGTAAAACTCAACAGAAATCTGGGAGGGAGGAGGGTGAAATCGTACCCAGTGGGCACACCAGCCCATCACCATAACTTTCTCTCCAGCAATGCAAAAGCAATTCACGTAACCAAAACATTTTTAACCCCTGTAATATTCTGAAATAAAACACACACACACACACACACACACACAGATGAAAGTCAGTAACTATGCACAAAATATTTTTAAAAACTTAAATCTTTTTTATTTTACATACGTTCACATGTATAATGTCCAACTACAAACTAGAAAAATGTAAGTTAAATAATAAAAAGAAAAATCTGCAACACATATGAAGATTTATTGATGTGCAAAGGGCTTAAAGTAATAGTATTGCTTTAATAGTATTTATATTGGCAAATATTAAAAAGCCTTGTTTCTAAAATTATTGCAGAACCATGTTAAGTGCCACAGGGGTATAGTATATGCTCAGTGCCATTTAACATGGTTCTGCAATAATTTTGGAAACAAGGCTTTTTAATTCACTTTAAATTTTTTTTTTTTTTTTTTTAAATCATAGCTGTGTACATTGATATGATCATGGGGCATCACACACTAGTTTCACAGACCGGTTGACACATTTACATCACACTGGTTAACATAGCCTTCCTGGCAATTTCACAGTCATTGTGTTAAGACATTTACATTCCACATTTACTAAGTTTCACATATACCCTTATAAGATGCACCGCAAGTGTATTCTCACCAATCCCCCTCCCTCCAAAACATTTTTGTTATAAATTTGAATCGCTATTCAAAGAAGATGTACATAAGATCTCTGAACTTCTCTGAGCTCAATAATATGAAAACTAGGACAGGTAAGGGTTTCTGTTGACTTTAAGGGTGAGTGCGTCCATTGTCATTCTAGATTAGACTATTTCTGCATTAGAAACTAGCTCTTCAAAGATTTTAATGAGCAATTTGTGGTCCATAAATCACAAGCAATAGTTTTTTTTTAATTTAAACATGGTGTTAGTACTTATAGTTCTTTAAATAAACTATAATCAATCATAGTGAACCTTGATTTATGCAGTAGTCAATTTGGTGATCTCATAAGCTCTCAAGTAAACATGAGAAAATGTTCTTTTTCAATTCCTGAAATGGTAAATACTATTATTGATGGGTTTTGAAATTTAATAAGAGGATTTCTATAAAATATCTTAGAAGACTTAACATATGTTCCCTATCATTCTTTCTGAGGGTAGAAATTTTAGAGCTTTGGTGATAGTTGTTGCTTTTGATTGTTTTAATGGCTCTACGTGATATTTTCTATTATATGTTCTGAGAATGAAGACATTTAAATGATTCTCTATAAATCCAAATCATTTATATTCACATTTAAAACTTTCAATGAAATGACCAGTCTATTTTCTAAACTTTTCTAAATAATTACTTTCTTACCACTTGGCTGTTGCTACGCGATCATTTGGGCCATTTAATTTACTCATCTTGGTTAATGGCAATTCCACCCTTCCCGTAGCTCAGGTCAAAATTCTTGTGATGTCCTTGATGCTTGTCTGTGTACTGTGTCAGCAACGTTTTAAACCCTCTAGAAACAACATGGTCACACATGGAAATAGACTACCCTTGCCTGTTGCCACAGATGTACCCTCCTCTTTTATTGCATTGCTGCAAAGGATTCCTCACTCTAGCCTCAAATGCACTCTCGCTTTGCTCAGTTGACTCTCCAGAGCCCTGCAGTGGCTCTCAAGAGTGCCCCCAAGGCCAGGTCTCCCTTCATCTTGGCTCCTCCACCTTCTTACCATGCTCCCACCTGAGACCCTTGGACCTGGCTGTCCCTTGGCTGGAATGCTTTTTCCCAGAAAGTATAACATTTTTTTGTAATATGTCCTTCTGTGTCTAAAATATCTAGAATTTTAGCATCACTTCCAAGACTCCCACCCCATATTCATGAAATACCCGACTCCATCGTACTGTTCTTATTATTCACACAGTACGTATCAATGTCTAATGTCCTATATGTTTATTTACTATATTTTTTCCAAGTCTGTTTTTCTCTTTGGTGATAAATGCTACCAGGAGGTAAGGAATGACTAGTCTACCAAAAGCACAGTGCCAGGGGTAGAGTATGTGCTCAGTAGACATTTAAATAAGTAAATCTAATTGACCTTATCTTAATAGTTATAAGAAATCCTACTTAGTAATAACATGCTTGATTTCATCATAAGACTCAGTAAACCTAAATGACTTTGGATGTTAAATAGAAAAGTCCTCATCTCTCAATTGAACTTCGACAGAGTAATTATTTAATATCAACAGCAGTGTTAAGGATAGCCTTCAGCTTATGGTCACTTACACAATGATTAGCCTTGTTTTACAAAACTGCAGGGGTTAATAAATCCCAGGAGAAGAGACAGAAAGGTTTACCAACATGAACTAGGAATAGTATGTTGAAGCTTTCATAAAGGTATGGGTTTGGCCACGGAAGAATTCTTATACCTTTAGATCAAGCTTTAAGTTAATTGTGACATTAGTTGACATTTCTGGAATGGATGTGATTTGCAGAAAAATTTATGTGATTCTTTCAGTCTGGGGCTAGATGTTATGGAAAAGTACAAAAATTATAAGTATAAAGATCTTCGTGGACTAAAAGGCATATATTAGTGAGAAATGAAAAATGAGTGTCCTTATAGCAAAAAGGGTCAATTTTGGGGCTGTGCCTGTGGCTCAAAGGAATAGGGCGCCGGCCCCATATGCCGAAGGTGGTGGGTTCAAACCCAGCCCCGGCCAAAAACTGCAAAAAAAAAAAAAAAAAAAAAAGGGGGGGGGTCAATTTTGTGATACAACTTTTCAGCCAGGAATTTTCCCTAATGTGTTTAAAAATCATAAACTTTGAAAAGTTAAGATATAGTTCCTAAGTAAAAAACAAACAACAAAAAAACCCTAATTCTTAGTTGTAATTATACTATCATTTTTAACACGTTTCTGACCCAAATTCATGTGCGTGATTAAAAATGCCATAATTGGAGACATAATTTATTATACTAAGTATTTTAATATATTCAAGCTAAAATACTTTCAAAATAAACAATCTTCTTACACAACATTTACTAAAGTTAGAATTATGTATGTAGGTTAATAAGAAAGAATTAGTACTTGTGGCAATTAAAGCCTTCATATGTCATTTTATATTAGTGACAAGTCTAGTCCTAAGTAAAATAATTTCAGATGAAAGCAAAATTATCATTCTACTTGCAATCCCAAGTTTAAGTTAAACTTACAGGAAAGCAAATGTCATTTGTAATTGGTTTGGGATACGTAATTTGGGGTAGATGAAAACATCCAGGGATGACACATTTGTCATATGTGAGACAAGTTAATCAGTGCCTTTACAGTTCATAGGGCATAACAGTAACTGTTGTGATAAAAAGAAAAATGTGGCTCATACTTGTAATCCTAGTGCAAGGGAGGCGAAGGCGAGTGGGTAGCTTGAGCTCAGGAGTTTGAGACTAGCCTAAGCAAGAGCGAGACCCCGTCTCTACTAAACATAGAAAAACCAGCTGGGCATTGTGTTGGGTACCTGTCATCTCTGATCTTTCAGAGGCTGAGGCAGGAGGATCACCTTAGTCTAGGAGTTTGAGGTTGCTGTGAGCTATCACGCCAAGGCACTCTACCCAGGGTGAGAGAGTGAGACTGTGTCTCAGAAAAAGAAAAAGGATATTAGAAACAGTTAACATATTATATTTATTTCTGTGCCTAAAATAGGAAGACTTTCGGTCAATGGAAGGAATTTCTATTTGAAACAAACAGCCAAAGGTAAAATCATATATTAACCCTTTCATCTTTAAAAACTGGGCTATGTTGCAGAGATTAACAGATGTTAAGATGGCATAACACAAAATAGAGAAACTGCCTAGTGCAAATATAACTACAGTCCCAGGTGTTATCTTTGTCTTTTGTGGCTTACTTTGGTGAATTTTCTCTTTTGCTTTTGAGGGAATTTAAGAGTTTAAAATTAGCTTCCATAAATAGTTTTCAGTAGAAGCCAGCACAACATATGGATAGGATTAGTATTAGGTAATCAATGAAAATGATGATGAATAGATTTGGCCCCAGGACAAGATCAACATATAGAATGAGAAAAAGGCAAAGCAAAACAAAATTTTAGGCATTTTATTCAAAATCGAAATTGCAAAACAATTAAACAGAAATTCAATTAGATACGTAGTCTTGAGCCTTTTTAGGTCCACTCTGATAACATTGCTCTTAAAAAGTAATGGCTCGGGTTTGATTTTTTAAATGAGGTTAGGCTTGGTTTTCAGAATTTCCTTCAATGGTAATTTAATTACTCAGATAAGCTGATGTCAGCCTTGGGATACATTTTTATGCTCTTTATTACTAAAATAAATAATTTTGCTTATGTATTGTGCTCCTAAAACTTATTTGAAAATAAAATATTGCTTTGCCCTGGCCTGTTACTTTCTCAAAAACCTCTTGTCCTTGGTCATGCCTACATTTATGGCTAAATAACACCTGAAAGTTTCCCGGAAAAACTTATTTTTCTGCAATTCCTAAGGGGGAACTTTGAAAAATTCTTTATTAAATCATAACTGTGTACATTAATGCCTTTATGGGGTACAATGTGCTGCTTTGATGTACAACGTGAAAGGCTTACATCTAATTGATTAACATAACCGTCTCCTCGCTTACTTATTTGTTGTGGTAAAAACATTCATGTTCTATTCTTAACGGTATCAAAATGTATCATTGCATTATGCCAGTTGGATCCCCCCAAAACCATCCCTCCTCCGGGCCTCCCCTCTCCCCTCTGCTCCCCTCTCTTTCCTCTTCCCTCCTTCTTTCCGGACTATAGTTATGGTTTACCATTCCTATGAATGTGTAGGTGACTGTATACTGATTTCATAGTAGTGTTGAATACATTGGGTACTTTTTTTCCAATTCTTGAGATACTTTACTAAGAAGAAAGACATTCACACCAGAATGTTTATTGCAGCCCAATTCATTTGCCAAGTCATGGAAGCAACCCAAGTGCCCATCGATCCATGAATGAATTAACCAATTGTGGTCTATGCACGCCATGGAAGACTAAGGGGGGATTTTAATTGTCCAGGATTCTCAAAGCCAGTTCTTCTCCAGGAAGGGTTAGGAAGAATAAGAGGAAGACAGGTCACTAAAACTGATTTTATTACTATTTGTTTAC
>CAUYPK010026005.1:0-21567 GCA_963574355.1 Loris lydekkerianus | reverse complement strand
AGTGGATATGGTATGCCAAATGGTCTTCCTGTTCCTTTTTTTTTTTTTTTTTTTTTTTGCATTTTATGTAAAATACAAAAAAATTATGGGAGATATTACTTTGGTTGAAAATTTAAAAGATTTTTTAACGAAAAAATTCTGTATTCGGATAAAAATATTATTAAATTTTAAAAAAATTAAGATCAAGCAATATATTTTTGGATTTTAGCAAAAAAGTAAAAAAAAAAAAAAAAAAAAAAAGGAACAGGAAGACCATTTGGCATACCATATCCACTCTGAACCGTCCCTGAAGCTAAGGATGCTTTGAACACTGAAAGAAAAAAACCTGCCTTTGGGAACAGACTTGGTAACACTGAAGAGAACATTTTGAACATCTCTGCTTAAAAATATTTACAACTTTGAGTAATTTTTATTTTTGACAATCTCCTAAAAAACTCCTTGTATCTCTATAGATTAAAAACTTGAAAAGTAAATTTCCTAATCTGTTTAAGACTCCTCTAAAGAAACCATTTCAGTGAGATTTGAACACACCTCTGATTCATTTCTAACAGGGGATATGGAAATTTACTTGTCAAATTTCAACAAAAACTCTGATAATAGGTGAGCAGAGTCTTACTGCAAATTAAACACAAACATAAAGCCTTGGTAAGTGTAACCAACAATGTACCCCCTCCATTCAGATTCACACATTTTTGTGAAGTAACTTTTTTAGTTTTGATAGACAATAAACCAAGTATTTTAAAAATAAGATTTTGAATGCTAATAAAAAACAATCAGCAATAAATTTTACATGATGTTTTAGATGAGTGCAAAAATGTTTTTTGTATTGTTAATAAAATAAAATTACTGAAGACATTTGTTTCATCTTAGTTAACTATTTTTTAATATTGGCTTAATTGCATTATCATGTGTGATTCTTTATTTATAAATAATAAGTATATGCCTATTGATGGTGCACACCCATTTTTAAACTGATTTGAATCACTGGAAACAACTGAAGACCACTGCTATCGACTCAGCGTTAGAAACTTCTGGAGGAGAGAAGCTGCTGTGGACTGAGGGCTCCAGAAAAGGGATTCAATGTGTCCAGAAAGCACGGAGCAGCTGAATCAATTGTTCAATGATCTCGTCATGCTGTGGTACCATTTATAGCTACATTTAGACTCCTAATTCATAATTCACTCCACGCAGGACAAGGAACCAACTGTCTGATGATAACTGATGATAATCATTTACTAATATTTGTCATTTCAGCTCTCAGGCAAGGTTCACACTTCACTAGGCAAATGGAACATTGATCAAACATTGGTTTGTTCAGGTGACAACTATATTATAGGGTCTGTTTATCCGACTGGCACTTAGGAAATTCAGTCCCTAAATGGATCCAGATGATCTAGCCGTTTCTCTGTCTCTCTCTGGGGTGTGTGTGTGTGTATGTGTGTGTGTGTGTGTTTGGAGATACAGCACGGAATCTAAGAAGCAAAAAAGCAGGAAAAAAAATAACAGTCTTGAGAAATAAACGTATTTGCAATACTGTGCATTTGTGTTGGTTGGGAGAGATTTTCTCATTCCCAGTCAATCCTGGCCCTTCCTTTAGGTATAGCATTTCCCACTATTTTCTTAAATGATGCATTCTAAGGAGCTCAAAGTCATACTTTTCTTCACGTGCATGTTACATTGGGGGGTTAATCAATGTTAAAAAAATGGTCCTGAGTCACCTTCCATGTTTTTAACGTGAAGTCTCAGGCTGATGGAGAAAAGCTGTCTTCCTAATTCAAGGCACTTTCCCCCAAGGTTTAACACCAGTCACTCTAGGGCAGTTAGAGTGAGACACAAATCACTATTTCCTACACTGAATAGTTTCTTCCTGCTTCTCTTTCTGACTTTCTGTCGCTGGAACTGATGACTTACTTGGAGCTTTCGGGTCATCCCTCTTGGAGATCAGTGCTTTACATGTGACACTCTCTCATCAAAATGATTTTGCATCCTTTAGCCTTCTAATGGAATTGTGCCCCACGACAGAGAATTGTTTAGGGAGATTCCAGGAGATTTTGTTACAAATTTCATGAAAGTAATATAATGCAAAGAAAAATTTTAAAACTAGTCTTTTGGAAAAGTAATAGTACTTTGATTTAGCACTCATGTAGGATTAATAGCTTCCAAATTATTTTTATTTCCTCCTAATCCCTTGCCCCTACCATAGAAGACCACAAAAAAAGAACTTCACTGTGCTTTAAAATGGATGTTAGTAAAAGCAGTGTTTGGGCTGTACATGAAGATCAGAGAAATGTCAGATTAAGATCACCTAACACGTTAGAAGCAAAATTGAAGTAGGAACAAACCAAATGAGTAGTTAAATTATAAGTAACCATTTTGCCAAATAAACAGCTCATTAAAATGCCACAGAATCAACATTAAGAGACCAGAGCAATATACAAAAGGTAAAACTTCTGGGCTGCTAGTGAATAAATATATACGTTAATATAAATTTATTGTAAATAGGTAATTTCTCTGTAACTTTCTGCTTCCTCCAAGTTTCTTAAAAAAAACCAGTATCAATAAGCCTGTTAATAGTGTATCATGTTCTGTGAATAATAAAATAAAGCAGAGGAACAGATAATGATAAGCAGAGTGAGCAGGGGCTCAATTAAATGCCAATCACAGTAACAATAATAACAATAATAATAATAACTTGTCAAGAACGCTGATTAAATGCTGGAAACCATGTTGAGAACTCTATTTCCTTCGTCTTAGATGGACCAGGGAACAAAGGTTAAGGAATGACCAGCTAGTGCCACTGATCAGTAGTCTCTAGTCTCTAGACATTGCAGGCCCTTTGGCCTCAGAGTTCATGTGTTCAATCAGTATCTCATTTTACCTCATCCATGTTTATTTCCCAGTGAATAAATGCTGAATGACCAATATTATTCCTCTGTAATATTTTCCCTCCTATAAGTGTCTGACACTCATGAAGGTTTATAACTTTTCCCTCTTATCTAGTCTACATTTCACCATTACCTACTTTTCAAATATGTTTTTTTTCTATTGCGATCCATGAGATTAACGTGCCTGCTTAATTGGAGCTTTCAGCACACAGAGCACCTTGCATAGGGCAGGCATTAAATTAGACTCTTGTTGAATGAATGGGTAAATACTTCCAAGCACTGCCCCCCTCATATATGTCAAAGAGAGCCATGTAGTTTGACCGTTCCACATTTTTAACTCCAAGACTCTTTATTCATACATTTTCCACTTACAAAAACACTCAAAACTCAGTAATCTATTGTAAAACAAATTTTTTTTTTTTTATCTAGCACTTTATGTACACACACATGCAGGCTCATCCATATAATTCAATTTTATTTTTTGCAAAAGTAGTGCTGGCAGTTTGTAATGGGCTTTTGAAGTCTTTACTGCCTTCTTGCTCATTAGCTCTGTAGACTGACTATGTAAAGTTCTCTCTCTCTTCCCCAGGAGGGGGGCAACACCACCACATAGATGTTTTTTCCAGTTCTTCTTCAGTTTACTGAAACTCAATTTATACCAATGATCTAACTCTGTGAATGTAAAATACCCACTGAGTAGTAGCATTTGGGAAACGATCAGAAACTGTCAGGATTCGTTGCAGTTTTGAGTGAGTGACTGATTGAGCAGCCCTGGGTGTTTCTGAAACTCAAATGAAAAGAAACATCTTTGGATTTATGTTACCTGTGGAGTTCCTAGTGATTAGCTCTTGGGCATTGTTTAAAAACTCTTTCAGAATAAGTGACGTTTGTAAATTGATTTGTGCAAACACATATATATTATTTATTACCTTGTCATTTGCATGAGAAGCTTGTTTGTTTTCATCTACTGAATATTCTTCACTTCCAGAGAACCCTAAAGAATAGTTCATTCAGAGTGGGAAGACAAAATCAGTGGGGAAGGGGGGGCAGGGGGGAGGCTGCTGATGCATTGCTAAGGCTGTGCTCACATCCTCTGCTCTAAGTGACTATCTGAAAATATTAAACACATGGTAGAATCTCAGAATTTTGGTTTTTAAAAGATTATTATTATTTCTCCTAAGGGTACTTGCATTTATTTTATATGAATGAATGTATGTGAGATTAAAATTATTGTTAAAATAATACATACCTATGTAGGTATGCTTTTCTAAAACAGGAATGGTAGTATTTTGTACTCACACCTCTGTGCCCTGCCTTTTGCGTTTAACAAAGTTATCTTAGAAGCAAATTTATACTTCCATGCAATAGTGGACATTGGATGTCCCTGCCTGCCTGGTGTGCGGTCTCTCTTTTCCCTTTTCTGAAATACAGTAAGTCCTCACTTAACATTGTCCATTGGTTCTTGGAAACTGCAACTTCAAGTGACACGACATGTAACAAAACCAGCTTTGCCACAGGCTAGGTGATGTAAACAAATATTAAGTTTCCCATCTCAAAAACATCACCAAACTTCTACATAAAGACCTCAAGCACTTGTAATATAATAAGTGGAAATGAGCAGAATACAAACATTTAAGAAACTGATAACACAAGTAAGAACCATTTACTCACTTTTTGGTGAAATCAGTGAATGACAACGGTCACAGTGGCCGGGGATTAAATTGAGAAATAAATGTTTGTAAGGCAAAAATTTAAGGAGCACCTCCACCATCACACAGTTCAAAAACCATCACTAATCTGGTGGGCTCACTAAGTGCCTCCGTACAGCACCTTTTATTAGCATGCGCTTGTATGATTACTGCATACTTAATGGATGCCTATTTTATAATCATCTGTATTCACCCATTCATTCATTTTCCAGCACATTTATTCCAATTTGGGGTCATGAGTAGCCAGAGCCTATCTTGGTACCTCAGGGTACAAGTTGGGAACCAACCCCACGCAGGACTATTCCATTGTAGGGCTCAGGGTGCAAGGAGGGAACCAATAGGACTATTCCATTGCAGGGCTCAGGGTACCCGGTGGGAAGCAACAGGACTATTCCATTGTAGAGCTCAGGGTACAAGGTGGGAACAAACAGGACTATTCCATTGTAGGGGTCAGGGTACGAGGTGGGAACCAACAGGACTATTCCATTGCAGGGCTCAGGGTACCAGGTGGGAACCAACAGGACTATTCCTTTGCAGGGCTCAGGGTACAAGATGGAACCAACAGGACTATTCCATTGCAGGGCTCAGGGTACCAGGTGGGAACCAACAGGACTATTCCACTGTAGGGCTCAGGGTGCAAGGAGGGAACCAACAGGACTATTCCATTGCAGGGCTCAGGCTACCAGGTGGGAACCAAAAGGACTATTCCATTGTAGAGCTCAGGGTACAAGGTGGGAACCAACAGGACCATTCCTTTGCAGGACTCAGGGTACAAGGTGGAACCAACAGGACTATTCCAGTGAAGGGCTCAGGGTACAAGTGGAACCAACAGGACTATTCCATTGTAGGGCTCAAGGTACAATGTGGGAATCAACCAGACTATTCCATTGTAGGGCTCAGGGTACAAAGTGGAACCAACAGGAATAGTCCATTGCAGAGCTCAGACTACCAGGTGGGAACCAACAGGACTATTCCATTGCAGGGCTCAGGGTACCAGGTGGAACCAACAGGACTATTCCATTTAAGGGCTCAGGGTACCAGGTGGGAACCAACAGGACTATTCCATTGTAGGGCTCAGGAAACAAGGTGGAACCAACAGGACTAATCCATTGCAGAGCCCAGGCTACCAGGTGGGAACCAACAGGACTATTCCTTTGCAGGGCTCAGGGTACAAGGTGGGAACCAACAGGACTATTCCATTGTAGGACTCAGGGTGCAAGGAGGGAACCAACAGGACTATTCCATTGCAGGGCTCAGGCTACCAGGTGGGAACCAACAGGACTATTCCATTGTAGGGCTCAAGGTACCAGGTGGGAACCAACAGGACTATTCCATTGTATGGCTCAGGGTACCAGGTGGGAACCAACAGGACTATTCCATTGTATGGCTCAGGGTACCAGGTGGGAACCAACAGGACTATTCCATTGTAGGGCTCAGGGTACAAGGTGGGAACCAACAGGACTATTCCATTTTAGGGCTCAAGGTACAAGGTGGGAACCAACAGGACTATTCTATTTCAGGGCTCAGGGTACCAGGTGGAGCCAACAGGACTATTCCATTTAAGGGCTCAGGGTACAAGGTGGGAACCAACAGGACTATTCCATTTTAGGGCTCAAGGTACAAGGTGGGAACCAACAGGACTATTCTATTTCAGGGCTCAGGGTACCAGGTGGAACCAACAGGACTATTCCATTGTAGGGCTCAGGGTACAAGGTGGGAACCAACAGGACTATTCCATTTTAGGGCTCAGGGTACAAGGTGGAACCCACAGGACTATTCCATTGCAGGGCTCAGGGTACCATGTGGGAACCAATAGGACTATTCCATTGTAGGGTTCAGGGTACAAGGTGGAACCAATAGGACTATTCCATTGCAGAGCTCAGGGTACAATGTGGGACCAAACCTGGAGAGGACTATTCCATTGCAGGGCACACTGAGGCACTTCTGCCTTTGCTCAAGGGGTACTGGGTGGACAAGCTGATTCACCCAGGCCACACATCTTTGAGATGTGGGAGGAAGACGGAATCCCAGAGCAAACCACACAGATATAGGGAAACGCCTGTGGAGAATCGATTTTTCCCTCATAGACATTGTAATGAAAGAACTCAGGATGACGTCACTAGAGTAAATGCTGTACTCACCATTTCTTTTACATGTCTGTGCTCCCCTGGAAACTTTCTGGGAAACATACCACATCGAGCTGACTGTCTAAATCGCATTTTACCTTGATCCATTTCCCTGGGATCAAGGTAAACTTTAGGATCCTTCTGCTGGGACAGAATCATTCTCTCCTCCATTGGAATGGAGTGAGAAACATGTAGCCCTCATGAGGATTAAGTGTCTCTCAACCACAGGAGAACCCATCTTGAGGTAAAGCTACCATCCTTGACAACAGAGCAGAGAGACCAGAAGAACTAAGTCCTTCAGGATCGCTTGTTTATGTGACCCAATAAATCTCCTTCATTATTTAAAGCCATTTGTAGTGGCTTTTCTGTTCCTTGCAACCTAAATACTCCTAAGTGGTTCAGGTACATATAAATAAATCCACCTCATTCCTTCTGATGGTCTTAGTGTGATTACATTACTGTATCTTTAATGAAGGTTCAGATTGCTATAGTTCTTACTAGCACTGACCACACTGCATTAATTACCCTTAATATGCATCTTCACATACACATTTGAGTCTGAGAGTAGGATAAAATCTTAGAAGCCAAATTGGAGATCTCAAGACAAGATCTCAAGGCATAGTAGAACCTCCATAGTTGACCACCTCCTTACGTTGACCTAATTTTCATAGACAGGCCGTGCACCACATGTACGTATTGGTACAGTAGGCCTAGTTCCTTACTTTGACCATCTTTGCATGTGGACCAGCTTGTTAGTCTCTTAGGTGGTCAACTTACAGAGGTTCTACTGCATATGTGTATATAATTCAATACATTATATTTAGAAATAAAAAGAACTTGGGAAGTACTCGACTTTAGAGTAGGAAATTTGGTAAATGAATATTCTCCATATGTTCTTTACATATGACTTTTAAAAAGGCATGTGGAATATCCTTTTTTTCTCAGAAAAGGGGGAAAGTACCCATAGAAACACGAAATTGTGCTTCTTAAAGGCACAGCTGCTCCATTTTACAAACGATGAGACTGAGTTCCTGGGAAGTTCAACGACTTTCCATGAAGCAGTTCAGAGCAGAGGAGAAGCGAGAATTCAGTTGGCCAGACAGGATCCTGGATAAACAGGGAGCCTGGAAGCAGATTCCATCTGAGGTGATGGAAGTTGTGCATGTGGACAGAGATGGCATGTGTCCAGCGTGAATTTATTGCTGTTAGTGCCCAAGCTAGAGCTGCAACTTCCCTTTGTTAAAGAATGAATCAAGCATATGAATAAATCCTAAAACAGTGAATTCTTGTCATGCTCCCTGCAGGGAGGAGGTTAGTTCTATTTTGGGTGTAGAAAAACTGAGGAATTGAAATCAGTGCCCTACGGTGTACAAGAGCCAGGCCCCCAGACTGTGGTGCCCCAAGCTGGGTCTGAATCTGACATTTTCCAAGGGGCTTTCTTAGTTGAGAAAAGCTGTGCAGAAGACCGCTGGGCTTTGTAATGCAAATGCAGGGACAGGGGCCCTGGCCCAGCACTTCTTTGTATCGCACAGGATGTCAGAGGGCTCCCTGGATGTTCTTGCCAAGGGCCTCCCAGACTGCCCTGCTACAGGAAAAGACAGGAGAATGAAACAGCAGAGGGGCAATGCAAGGACTGCGAAAAATTATATTACAGACACTATCCCTAGGAGATGGAAGGTTTTTCCAGAGTTACTTTAGTTAAACAAAAGATTCACACTTACGTTTATTTATTGGACACATTATAAAAATCTTTTAATATCCCTCTCACATTTCAAGTTTTCCTTAATCTAAAACAAAAAGAAGTGTGTGTAACTTGTCCATATCCCCATTCAGAGAAAACTGTCATGGACATTTTTAGGGTATGTTCTTCTGGGTAGTATTCTATGTATAAATTTGCACACAGTTGAAACGTGGATCATACTCAACTGGATCACACTTGACAGACCATTCAGGTTTTTTGTTTGTTCTGTTTTTTTTTAGACAGAGACTTATTCTGTCTCCTGTGCTAAGGTGCAATGGCATCATTGTAGCTCACTGTAACCTCAAACTCCTGGGCTCAAGGGATTGTTCGTTCTGCTTCAGCCTCTCAAGTAGCTGGAATTACAAATGTGTGCCACCAATCTTTTCCTTCCTTCCTTCCTTCCTTCCTTCCTTCCTTCCTTCCTTCCTTCCTTTTTTTTTTTTTTTGAGACAGCGTCTCCCTCTGTTGCCTAGGCTAGAGTACAATGATGTCATAGCTCACAGCAACTTCAAAATCCTGGTCTCAAGAGGTATTCTTGCCTCAGCTCCCTGAGTAGCTGAGACTACAAGTACCTGCCACAAGGCCTGGCTCATTTTTTCTATTTTTCATAGAGATGGGGTCTCACTCTTGCTCAGGTTGGTCTCAAACTCCTGAGCTCAAACAATTCACTTGCCTTGGCCTCCCAAAATTCTCGGATTACAGGCATGAGTCACCATGCCTGGCCTGTAATCTTTTTCTTTTTAACTGAACATACACTAGGCATTGTTTCCATGTGATTAACTTTTTTACATATTTTTTCAGAGATGCATATTGATTTGTCATTATTTGCTTAGAGAATTTTCTATTTTAGGACCCTGGGAAGTTTTCCCCGACATGTAGCCATTAGGAACGGATCTCTGGTGAATATTCTTGGATTCCCCCTGCACACATCCATGATTACTTCCCCAGTAGCGTCATAGAGTCTTTCTTATGCGCCAAAGAGTTGTAGTCAAAAAAGGCTTTTGTTCTTATCTTACTTAATCTCTTGACATATAAGGTACATATTTTTACTACTTTCATTCATAGATAAAAACTTAAGGCTGACGGGTTAGGGGCATAGACTTAAGATAGACTGTGTCTAGAAGTCTCCAATGTCCATGTGTCCACCAAGCTCTCCTGCTTATGCATCCTGGAAGTGGAATTGCTATGAACCTTCCAAGGATTTCGGATAAGCATCATCATTGCCTTAAAGAAAGGTTGTAGCACTTTTCTTACCAAGATGGAAAAAAAAAAAAAAAACCCAAAAAACAAAACTAGATGCCAGTTTGATTTGATTTTGAATTTTCTCACTGTTTACAAAATAGTCGACCTTTTTTTAAAAAAGATTTTTTCCTTTATGAATTTTCAATTGATGACACTAAGCCCACAGGCACAGCTTTCTCCTCCTCACCTCCATTTCCTTCTTTATCTCTCTTGAATTTTATAAAACAACTTAGTGATGTTCGTTGGCTTAAACAACACATAAATGGCTCTGGTATCTCCCAGGTCTAACTGATAATGTCATTGCAACAGGATTGTGGTAGAGGCTGTAAGGTGCTGATTAAAATCTGTGTTTTTTCCTTTTCCTGGGCTACACACAGGTACACTATTTTTTCCTTGCAGTTTATAGTTCAATGTGACCATCTAAGTTCTAACCAACAGAATGTGAGTAGATCTGACCCGTTGAAACTTCCTGTACATTTTCCTCCATCTTTCTCCTTTCCAAATGATGGAACAGAGACAAGCTTTGGGGAGACCTTGGAAATCATGTTTGGAAGATGCACAGCATTTTTCAGCTGTGGCACAGAACCCACCTGTCAACAGATTACACCACCATTAGACTGTTTTTTGAGCAAGAAATAAAAATTATGTTGTGTTAAACCACTGAAATTTTCAGGTTTATTTGTTACAGCAGCTAATGTTATCCTAACCTATATAAAGATTTTTGCTTTATATATTTTGAACACCTTTCACACATTTGCTAGATTTTTTTTTTTAAGTGAAGGGAAATCCTATGCCCTTATACTGATGTTCCTTTTAATCAATGTCGTTTAAATCTAGTATTTGCTAGAGAGATGCCATTTTGTTTGAGGAAGTAAATCAACGGTCTAGTTTCTGCCTGTTTTATTTATGTATTTTTAAAATGTATTCTTTTCTTTCAAACATCAGGGGCAGAAAGGTTAAGTTAGTCATGCTCATCAATTCCTGGAACAATACCATCATTGGTCTGAAAAAAACCCCACTTGTGATAATTATATTTTCCCTTTGTTCCTGATACTCTCCTTTCTTTCTCTCTAGTAAACAGACATTCTAAGCTGTTTAGTACATCCACTTGGATTTGTATGTATTTGCATAGAATTGGTTTGTGTGTTTGTGCATTTTTAATTTACTTATTTGAAGTTTTGCTATAGATCTCATTCCATTACTTAACTGTTTTCACTCGGCAAACTGTTCTCAATACCTAATTTGTACGTTTATCTCTAATTTGTTAATCTCACCTGTTGCATAAAATGCCATCTCATTTTCTCCTAGAAATAGACTTCAGAATTGTCTTCAACTCATCACTCCAACAAATAATACAGTGGGTGAATGGCACGTGGCCTTGACGAACCTGGGTGGGAATTTCTCTGGTAGGTATACAGGATTGCGAGGTCACTGGACATAGGTACTGATGGGTTGTTTTCCTGAATGAATCTCAAATTTATACTCAGTATACAGGGTTTCTCATATATTGCCCCCACATCCTCCTTGCCAATTGGTATTATATTCCCTTCCAACTTTTTTCAGTCCTAATAGGTATGGGATAAAATCTTACTTTTGTTTTAGTTCATATATCTTGGATTAATAATGAGTATGGGCATTTCCTAAGTAAGATCTTAGCCACTGAACTTTCCCTTTTGTGAATCACCTGTGTTTCCACAACTAAGAGCGGATCATTTATTTCCTCGCAATCTATATGGGAAATCCTGTAGGAAGTCTGCAAAAATATATATTTCTGATGCCCAACTTAAAATTCTCTTAGATAATGTTATAGGCCACCTATAACTTGATAGATTGATTTATTCATTCATTCTAGGAATCTATTTCAGGAAGTATACACTACATTAGGGATATAGACAGAAGAGTAGTTTTATGGCACCTGCCCTCCAGCACCTCTGAAATGAGGGAAAAGGAGTAAACAGTCAAGTGTGGGCTACTCATACTCTGATAAATAATAATATTTCTCTTCTGTTCTTCCTTTCTCAAGTTGAATTTGCAGTGTCCCCGGTAAGTTTAAAGTAAGGATTTCTGGTAACAGCTAACAAAAGGAAACATCATTTGCTTCCAATGCATATTAACTCAACAGCTCAGTGAGGTTTCTTTTCTTAAAAAAAAAAAAAAAAAAAAAAGTCTTAAGTACCAAAATGCTTTGCCAGAATATACCTTCCATAGGGAGGAAAAAAGAGCTGAAATCTAATCTTCCTCCCCCTCATTTTGTAGCTGGGGGAATGAAGTTCAGAGAGATGTAAAAAATCCTTAGCGTAGAGCCTTCTGGAAATCTTCCCGATACATCACCCTGGTTCTATTTTTTTAATGTTGTTTTCATTTGAAACTAGATTCATGCAGCTTGCTCATGTGAAATGAGAATGAAAAAAAAGTTAAGGTCTGGAAAGGAAGAGAAGGATTAAATAAGGAGTTCTGCTAGGATGTAGCCATCATGATCTAACACCACGGGCAGCCCAGCTTCAGGGAATCCTGACCTTCAAGGACCAGCACACCCAGGGACAGCTGGCACTCAGCTGGTCCTGTTGCTAGCCCCACACTGCATCAATGTCCCCCATAAACCCAACTGATGCTATTTAGACTTTTTTTTTAACTTGTGGTACAGGAAATTTTTCTTCAATGCATGTAAGAGCTGTTTGATTCCCCAAAGAAAAAGACTTGGCAAGTCAGTTATGAGGAAAGCAGAAACACCGAACACATGAGCACATTATAACAATGTCCAAGTGTAACTTTCATTGCCAATGGTAGACATGCACTGAAATTTGAAACACAGCCTGAATGCTAAGTATAGTTGTTTTTATCTATGAAGAGAACATTGTGGTTTTATTCTGAGATGAGTCACTTTTTTTTCTGATTTATCCAGTTTGTAAACGTATCTGATTTGTTTTTATTAATGAGTTTTAAGTTTGTTTTTCTTTGTTTGTTTGTTTTGTTTTTTTCCCCAATGAAGAAAACTATCAGGTTTGGTAAGAATAACGGGAAAAAAAATTTTATTGGCATGCTGGATAAAGGTGGAGACAAGTTGTTACCTGCCCATACAGTGGAGAGGGATTGGGGTCTTGGCATTAAGAAGTAAAGCTGGAATTTCAGAAGCCCAGGACTTTGCCGTCAGACTGAAAGCATCTTTACAAGGCCATCTTGGGCTGCCAAATCAGAAATACTAAGCCTTTTGTGCTGTGGGATCTTAATTTTGTCCAATGTATTAAATGATTTCATGATAAGGTCTAGGTGACATTGAAACATTTACTGACAAACTTGAAGTTTCTCTCTCGGACTAGATCAGTTTTTAATCAGTTAATTCATCAATCTGAGAAAACATATTTCTGAGCATCCACTAACTGTTAAGGGCATTTTCAGCCAGTTGATGCTGTGACTTTGCTGCCATGCAGATACTGTGACCAAAGCATTCAGACACAGTTACATTAATTGCTGTCGATTGCTTTTCTATGCCATTTGTACCAAATAAATCACGATCATTAGGATGGCATTTTCCCTGTTAACTTGGTTTTTTTTTTTTTTTTTTTTATTCTTTATTTAAGGCAATAAGGCATGATCATATTTTTGTGAGACTTTGCAAGATAAAAACCACCTAGTAATTTGACTAATTTTATCATACAAATAACTTCATCAGATAATAAATAGATATTACCATATAGACATCCAATATAGATTTTTGCATATAATAAATATTCTCACCGGAGGAAAAATAGTATTGAGCTATCCACAAAGTGGCTCAATATATTTTAAAAATAAAGCGGAGAAGGTACCACTCAGAGTTTTCATTTAAATCTGTCATGCTGCAGGGATAGCATATCCAAGCTAGCATTAACTGCTAAAACTGTAAACAATTTACTCAAATAGAAAAAAAAAGTGGGGGGAAGTCAGAGAGCTACCTTGGAAGCATTATTTTCTATTTTTTCTCCCATGGCTATTTTTCGAGGTCCCCTGGATTACTGATATGTCATGAACAATGCTTTGTTTTGAACTTAATGGAGTGGATTGTCACTGTGATGGCTTTTTGCCCATGAAGAATTTATCAGACTCACTGCTTCCATCACCAGGCAGGACAGAAAAGCCAATTTCACTATCTCTAGACTTACCTAACATTTAGAAAGGTAGAGCTGCCATAGCAAATGGGACAGAGTTGCCCTGATGGCTTTACCCAACCATGTTTCCTCTTTTATAGTTTATTGGAAAAACCTTTTACTATCTCTTCTTAGTTCCTTGTCCTTTGTTAGCTACAAAGAGCAGATTTTCTTTTGTAAATCCTAGTAATTAAACGAGCACTTCAGTGGCTGTCGCCTTCAATGGCCTGTTTCCTAGGTTTTGCCTTTGACAGTCATATTTTGCAAAGGCCCTGAGATGACTCTGCATCTTCCCCTACTTAACACTAAACCAATTGAAGCCCGTGCTCTCTGCATGAAGGAGGAAAAGATTCATTAAGGGCACTTCATTAAGAGGCTGAAATGGGAAGCTCTAAATGTGCCTGAACCAACTACAATCCAGAGAAGCTGTCTATTAGGGGTGCCACAAAGACAGTTTCGGAAACTGAACTCCAGCTCCAGTGCATCGGATTAGGAAGAGTGATGGGATTAGTGTTTAATGACTTGGGGCAGGAGACAAAAGGAATTTCGACAAAGAGGCTTAGATATGGAAGAATTAACACTCTCTATTCCAACCAGGCCTCCGACGACTTCCAGCATTCTTTTCAGACTCAAAAGCCAAGGGAGGGGAGGGAAAAAAAAAGATGTGCAAAGCTTTAGTACTTTTCTAACTTTTTTTTATTATTACAACAACAATACGGAGGAAATAAAAGAACCCTCTTCACTCCCTTGCACTTGAAACCTCTTTTAAAAATAAGCATCTATAATCGTATAATGAGCCCCAAGGTGAGCTCGCCCGGGGCCTCAAGCATGTGCCAGAATGCCTGTCTACTTCCCAGTGCTAGGGCACGTTACAAGCTGATGTGGACACCAAAACAAAACCCATGATCGCAGAGGCCCAGCTAAGTGCATCCGAAGTATTTTTCTCTCCATGACTGTTTATGTTACAGGTGCAACTGATGGGACAAAGAAACTCTGCTTTATTATAAAACCTCCTTCTGGCCCCATCTGGCTCAGACTCAAATGATTCCAGTGTCTAGGACCTGAGAAGTGCTTCATGAAATGAGGTGATTATCCTGACTGCATGAGGGGATAACTTTGGAAATGTGCTTAAAGTTCGAAAGTGCTCTTGAAAAGGAATCAAGTCCAACTTGGAGGCAATGTTGAAGCTTATCTATAACTGTTTCCCCTGCTTGGACAAGAATACAGTATCATTATCTAAACACAAAGCCAAATTTAAGTGGCTGACCCTGAGGTGGAGAATTACTCCTGCGGCTGTTAAGTAAATAGATTCTGAGTACTGAGTGCCTGCAAGCAGTAAGTGTGTGATCGTGCCCTGCTGCTGTGAATGGTAAAACGCAGGTGCAAATGTTACTGTAGGCAAAAGTACAATCCAAATAGTGCCATAAATGATCTTATACTGAAAACCAATTCAATGTGTCCTTATTTTTAACCAAACTAAATGACTTGCAGAAAAGCTGGGTATTCATTTTCATTTGCCAGCCAGTATAAAGTGGTTCTGAAGCAGCTCTAGACACCAAAGTATTATTTAACCAGTGTGGTTTAGGGGAACAATGGCAGCCCCCTGCCATAATCCTTTCAGGGGCAATACCGGCAGTCAGTGTGAAATTAAATACATTACAGGGGAAGAAGTTAATGCGTTTTATAGGCAGTTGTTCATCCACATCAAAATGTAGTTTTTAAAATCCTAACATTTGATCCCATAACAGGAACCTTGCCTCAAGTCAGAGATTGGCAGAAAAGAAGCACAGCCCAGACTTTAGTAAAGGTACAATTGACTGAAAGGAACCATTTCAAATCATCTTAGTTCTACTGGGCCACTCAGATGCCAAAGGCCCGGGTAATATTTGATCAAGATGCTGCAGGGCTTGTACCTGCATTTACTGCCCCTTACTTTTTCTACTAACATTTTTGCTTGAAAGATTGACATTTTTCCAGTACAGCAAAACTCCCTTTTCTCACAGAGAAATTGAAGTAGGGCATAATGGGCTTCCCTCACCTCACTCCCAGCCTCTCCTGACCCTCAAATGGTCTACCAGTCTGTTCTTCGTTAAATTGAAAATGTGTAGAAATTTTTATAGAGATCTTCAGCTATATAAATAGCTTTGAAAATTGTTGTAACTTTTAAAATGGGTCAGAAAGGAAATTGAACAGATATCAAGTTTCTGTTTTAGTCTGTTTTGTTCTGCTATAGCAGAATACCATAGACTGGGCAATTTATAAACAATATAAGTTTATTTGACTCCCAGTTCTAGAGGCTGGGAAGTCCAAGATTGAGGGGCTGCATCTGGTGAGGGCCTCCTTATAGCATCATAACATGACTGAGGTCATCATATAATAAGAGCATGCATGGCAGACATCAAGCAAGAGAGGACTAAGTGTGCTTTTATAACAACCCACTCCCAAGATAAGAAACTCAGTCCACTGCAGCAATGTCAATCCATTCATGAGAGCAGAGCCCTCATGGCCTCATCACCTCTTAAAGGTTCCACTTTCCTCTCAACATCATTGCACTGGGGATTAACTTTCTAATACATGAACTTTGGGGAGGCATTCAAACTTCAGCAGTTTCATTCCATCTAGTCATCTTTTTGAAGGACTTCATTGGCCTTCTTAGCAAATGGTTGTTTTTATTATCGGGGTTTCTACCATTTTTTCCCTGAGTTGTTTCTAATAGAAAAAAAAATCTTGCTGGAATTTTCTGATACAGTGTCAAATATATTGCTAATAGTTCTCTAATGACACTCAAACCTCAGGAATAGTTTTTGTCTTGCAAGTGTGACCTACATGCCATCACACTGCTGAGTATCCAATTCTCCATGAATATTGATGACTTCCCACGTGGTGACCACAGTGCAGTGTCCAGGTGAGTTTCTGAACTCTCATGGCTCACAGGTGAGTCTTGCATCCTCCCAGGTGGTAGCTTTGTGTCTTCAAACCAAATTCTATTTCTTTGGATAAAACGTTTATCAAAAAGCTCTTTTCATGGTACACTTTTTCAAAAATGGACAAAGCATTTAAAATAATGACAAAACTCAGAATCACTTTTTCTCAGTATTATATTGAAAGCTAATGTATTTGAAAACAATGATTCTCAACCATGAATTGGAGGGGGGACCAATTAGGGAGGATTGATAGGTGTCTATTAATCTTGTTGTGCAAGCATTCTCTTGAGTCTCAGTAAATAACCTTTTAAAAAGCTTTACGAAAATTACAGTCATTTTTTTGGCCACACTAAAATTTTAACTCATATCACTTAGGGGCCTGAAACTAACTTCGGAGGGGGAAAAGGAGAATGTGGTATGGAATGCTATCAATTGCCAAGTAATAAAAAACCACCTCAAACTGAAGTCAAAGAATAAATCATTGGCTTATTTTGCTCAGAGATACATTGAGCTAGGTCTTTGCCTTAGGTCAGCTGCATTCTCATGAAGACTTTGTCCATGGGATGGTGAGAGGGTCTTGGTCCTTGGTACATGATTGGATGGTTGGTCCTGAAGGTCAGTGAACTCAAGAAAGACTTTATCCCAACATCCATATCAAACTCCAAAGCAGTGTTTTTATTGGTTTATATCTGTCTTTAAGCTAATCACAGATAGTAGGGTGGAGAATGTAATCTGATTGGTCAGTGTAAATCACCTGTTCATCTCTATTAGGGAAGAAGAGGTGGACCCTCTTGACTTACAGAATCACATGGAGAGAGGGAAGGGACAGTTGTTCCCTGCCTAAAAAATATGTGATAAGCACTAGCCCGCCAAGGTCAATCAGAGAAAATTGCGTTTCTTGTTATTTGCTGTAGAAATCTGAGTGTGCTGTCATGTCTTCTGTATCCTTGTGACCTGCAAGTACTGAAAAATCTAAAAGGAGGATGCTGGGACAACATGGAAACTGGGAAATGGAACTGTTGACATTCAGGGATGTCACCATAGAATTTACTCCAGAAGAGTGGGAATATGTGGATCCTGCTCAGAGCAATTTGTATAAGAATGTGATGTTAGAGAACTACAGAAACCTGGTCTCTGTGGGCTAAGAAGACAAGATAGCAGACTGAAGCCAGCTTTCCACAGAGGCTCCCATCCAGAAGGAGAGTTAAGGGACAAAACGTTAGCAAGTAACCTGGTGAATTTGAGCTGCACCAAGAGAGAAGGTTGAAGAACGCACATCAACCCCACTGAGGTGAGCTGCAACCACAAAGACGCAAACAAAAGGTACAAAATCCATCACCAAACAGATGGGAGTCCCTCCTCCCCCATGAGACCTACTCAAGAGCCCTACAAACAAACAAACAGGCAGAAATCAAAGGCCCTTCCACTACACTCCACGGAAGAGACCTTCTGAAAACTGGACCTACCTCCTCTACTAGGGTGGCATGGCTTTCTCCTGCCAGGCATAAAACTGTATGAAACTGTAAATATCCTTTGCCTGCAACCCTGAACTCCCAGCACTCCCCAGCACTCCTCTCCACTCACACTGAGGTCTGGAGGCCTGTGCCCCAGGAGTTCAGATTCTTGGGTGATTTCTTAAGGGGTGTGGACAGTGCCCAAGCTGTGGCTGGTCAGCGCTGACTCTGGGGCACAGAAGCGAGGAGAGGACAGTCAGCTGAGGGGGAGCCACGCCAGGGCGGTGCTTCCCTGAGGCATGGTGCAGCAGCCCTCCTTGGGCAGCAATATGGCCAGCCGTAAAACTGTGTAAAACTGTGTATCTTCCCTGCTTGCAATGCTGAGCTCCCAGCACTGCCCTCCACTCTCACTCTGGGGTCTGCGGGCCTGTCCCCAAGGAGTCCGGATTTTGGGGTGATTTCTCGTGGGGTGTGGACAGTGCCTGAGCTGTGCTGACTCTGGGGCACAGGAGCAAGGAGAGGGTGGTCAGCTGGGAGGGATGGCTCTAGAGTGGTGGTTCCCTGGGACACAAAGCGGCAGCTGTCTTCTGGCAGTGATGCAGCTAGGCATAAAACCGTGTGGAACTGTGTGTGCTTGCTACCTGCAGCTCTGGGCTCCCAGCACTCTCCTCTGCCCTCATTCTGAGATCTGGAGGCCTGTTTCCTAGGAGTCCAGATTCTTGGGTGATTTCTCGTGGGGTGTGGACAGTGCCTGAGCTGTGGTGACTCTGGGGCCCGGGAGCGAGGAGAGGACAGTCAGCTGGGAGTGAACCGCTCCAGAGCAATGGTTCCCTGGGATGCGGAGCGGTGGCTGTCTTCTGGCAGTGGTGTGGCCAGGTATAAAACTGTGTGGAACTGTGTGTGCTCGCTACCTGCAGCTCTGGGCTCCCAGCACTCTACTCCACCCTTACTCTAAGATCTGGAGGCCTGTCCCCCAGGAGTCTGGATTTTGGGGTGATCTCTTGAGGGGTGTGGACAGTGCATGAACAGCGGCTGGTCACTGCTGACCCTGGGGTGTGGGAGCGAGGAGAGAAGGGTCGGCTTGGAGGAAACCACACCAGAGCAGCGGTTCCCAGAAGTGGATCAACAGCCATTTTTTTTTTTTTTTTTTAACATCAAAACAGCTCACTCCTGGATATTCTGAAGCCACAACCCCTGTCTCCTTAGGCAACCAGAGGAGGCCACCCGTGAGTAAAGGATTTGCCTGAGGCGACTCACAAACCTGAGAAGTTTCAAGGGCAGGGCTGACTCAGAGAGGTAACTGAATACAAACCTCCAGCAGCAAAGACAGGATGTTGGAACTCAGAACAGCTTCTCTTCTGCAGGCAAATTTAGCAGGAACAGAGACAGAGTCCCGTGAAGTTGTTCTGTTCTGTTCCGTTCTGTTCTCTCAGTAGCATCAATCAGGGGTGGGGCTGGGCCTGAGTGAACACTCCCCGACATTCATCGAGCACCTGAGGATGTCAGGCCTCACCTCCTCTTGCTAGATAGCGGCAGAGTGCAGAGGCCTGACAGATTTCCTTGCGATTCAGGCAGGTGCAAACCTCTGGAGTATCTGTTCACCACAGGCAACTGGATCAGCCATTGCAGGAATATCAGTGACTGGGTCTGACAGAGGGGCAAGGTGGGGAAGGAGCCATAAACCTTCCCAGACTGATCTATTTGCTGTGTGGCTCCTCCTGACTCCACGCAGTACTGGAGCAAGCCATATCAAAGAAGTCACCAGACCCCTGTGATTCAGTTCCCAGAGACCTCTTGAACTCTCCCACCCGAAACAGGTGCCGACTGAGACAATTGACTTGGACCTTTTGAGCTGAACCAATAGACTGAGGACTTTTCAGGTGGTGCCCTGGGTGTGCAGTTGTAGGAAAGTTTGATTTCCCTTTTCCAATTGTTGCCAGTGGGGGATGGGGTAACTTAATTGCTGGTTTTTCTCCACAGCTGAGACTTCAAGCTAGAGTAAATGTTTCATTAAGGTCGAACAGAAACCAGCTGAAAACAAGGCAGAACCACTTAGCCCCACCACACCAGACAGGGCCTCAGTTTCTCAGGCCACAACACTTTATGTGCCCTCGACAAAGCCCCAGGGGAAAAAATCAAAGGGAATAAAACAACCATGGGGCAGAATCAGTGGAAAAACTCTGGTAATATCAATAACCAGAATAGATCAACCCCCCCAAGGAAAGATATAGCAGAGTGCAATTGAAGATCCTATTCATAAACTACTGCCTGAAATGTCTGAAATAGAATTCAGAATTTGGATTGCAAACAAGATTAATAAAATGGAATTAGGAATTCGAGGAGAAATTCAAAAGTTGTCTCAAGAATTTAACAAATTTAAAGACAAAACCACCAAAGACTTATACACACTGAAGCAAGAATTTTCAGCCTTCAAAGATATGAAAAATACAGTAGAATCCCTCAGCAACAGAATGGAGCAAGCAGAAGAAAGGATTTCTGACATTGAAGATAAAGCCTTTGAATGCTCCCAAACTCTCAAAGAGGAAGAGAAATGGAGAGCAAAAATGGATCATTCTCTAAGAGAGCTCTGGGATAATTTGAAGAAGGCCAATATCTGAATAATTGGAATTCCTGAAACTGATGAAGTCAACTCGATGGGCACAGAAACCCTTCTGCATGAAATTATGAAAGAGAATTTTCCAGACAAGCCTAGAGATTCTGAAATTCAGATAGCAGACAGCTTCAGAACCCCAGCACGACTCAACCCCAATAAGACATCCCCCAGGCATATCATAATTAACTTCACTAAAGTTAATATGAAGGAGAAAATTCTGAAAGCTGCCAGGCAAAAGAAAGCCATTAAGTACAAAGGGAAGAATATTTGAATGACTGAAGATCTCTCTGCTGAAACTTTTCAAGCCAGAAGAGGGTGGTCATCGACTTTTAATCTCCTAAAGCAAAATAACTTTCAACCCAAGATCTTATATCCAACTAAAATGAGTTTCATTTATGATGGAGAAATTAAATACTTTAATGACATTCACATGTTGAAGAAATTTGCCATAACCAAAGCAGCTGTTCAGGATATTCTCAGACCTATCCTGATAATGACCAACCCAATCCTCTACCACAAAAGTAAACTCACTCAGAAACTTCAGATCAAACTCCAACATCCACACTGGTGAAAGGATTAAAAATGTTCACTGGAATTTTGAAAAACTCTACCCAAAATTTCACCAGACTTATCAATATTCTCCATTAATGTGAACGGCTTAAACTGTCCTCTAAAGAGGCATAGGTTAGCTGACTGGATACAAAAACTCAGGCCAGATATTTGTTGCATACAAGAGTCACATCTTAAC
>CAUYPK010026003.1:0-18056 GCA_963574355.1 Loris lydekkerianus | reverse complement strand
TTTGAAGTATCACCTAACCCCAGTAAAAGTAGCCCACATAACAAAATCCCCAAACTAAAGATGTTGGCATGGATGTGGAGAAAAGGGCACACTTCTACACTGCTGGTGGGAATGCACACTAATACATTCCTTCTGGAAGGATGTTTGGAGAATACTTAGAGACCTAAAAATAGACCTGCCATTCAATCCTATAATTGATTTACTAAGTTTATCCCCAGAAAACCAAAAATCACAATGTAACAAAGACATGTGTACCAGAATGTTTATTGCAGGCCAATTCATAATTGCTAAGTCATGGAAGAAGCCCAAGTGTCCATCGACCAATGAATGGACTAGCAAATTGTGGTATATGTATACCATGGAATATTATGCAGCCTTAAAGAAAGATGGAGACTTTACCTCTTTCATGTTTACATGGATGGAGCCGGAACATATTCTTCTTAGCAAAGAATCTCAAGAATGGAAGAAAAAGTATCCAATGTACTCAGCCCTACTTTGAAGCTAAATTATATTGGAAGTAAGTATGCAGAAACCTCAAAGCACTCAAGCTAGACCTCCCATTTGATCCTGCAATCCCATTACTTGGCATCTACCCAGAAGGGAAAAAATCCTTTTATTATAAGGACACTTGTACTAGACTGTTACAGCAGCTCAGTTTACAATTGCCGAAATGTGAAAACAGCCTAAATGACCACCAACCCAGGAATGGATTAACAAGCTGTGATATATATATATACCATGGAATAGTATTCAGCCATTAAAAAAAAAAAATGGAGACTTTACATCCTTCGTATTAATCTGGATGGAACTAGAAGACATTATTCTCAGTAAAGCATCACAAGAATGGAGAAGTATGGATCCTATTTACTCAATTTTGAGATGAGGACAATTAATGACAATTAAGGTCACGTGTGGTGGGGGAAGGAAGAGCAGACAGAGCAAGGAGGAGGGAGTGGGTGGGGCCTCGGTGTGTGCCACACCTTTTGGGAGCAAGACAGGATTGCAAGAGGGACTTTACCTAACAAATGCAATCAGTATAACCTGGCTTATTGTACCCTCAATGAATCCCCAACAATAAAAAAGGGGGGGGACCCCAGAAAACAACAACAACAAAAAAAATAAAATAAAAACAAACAGTGCTCCAACCTCAAGCAGCTTTTAGCCTAGAAAGGAAAAAAAGTCACAGTAATTGAAATAAAAATGTTATACTATTAATAGCATTAGCTGTAACAGTAATAACCAGAAAATACCATGTACTTGAAGAGTTCTAGATGCTGTGGGTAGCAAACCCCTTTGGGGGTCTCCTGCATATCAGATATTTACATTACAATTCATAATAGTCACAAAATTACAGTTATGTAGCAATGAAAATAATGTTATAGTTGGGGGTCACCACAACATGAGGAACTATATTAAAGGGTCATAACATTAGGAAGGTGAAGAACCACTGTTCTATAGTTTCTTCTTATTCAAGCTTTCGTATCATCCCCTGTAGCAAACTTTGAGATTCAAGGTAGGCATTTTCTATATGGTTTATTCACATGCAACTGAGCACCAGAAAAGTGAAGGACACTGTGTCTAGAATTAGCACAGTCGGAAAACCTCATGTCTATCTTTTTTCTGAAAAGAACAATACAAGGAGCCACCCTGATTGGTGGTTAAGGGAATTTGAGGGAAGAATTCTGAGTGAGAGAGGATTATGGGTATGCTGGTGATGGGGAAGGCCAAAAGGAATGTATCTAAAATCTTGTCATATGAAAGGAGGAGAAAGGCAGATTACCAAAAATGAAGTACTTGTGTCCCTTGAAGGCAGTTTCTATCTAAAGAATTTGTAAGAATTGTTCATTAACAGAGATGGGATTTCTTTATTCTAAAATTTAGAATAAAAATCTTCCTCAAAAATATCTGAGACTGGCCAATTTTTTAGATAGATCAGAAGACAATTTCTTCTTCCCTGGTTTGCTACTCTAGTTTGCATTCGTTTTTAACCATCACCATCCTGCATTATAAAATTTCTAGCACTAATTTCTCACCACTTTTTGTCTTTGCCTTGCCTTTCCCTTTTCTCTTGCTTTTGCCTTTGGAAATTATGTAATGTCTGTAATGACAGATTCCTTTAGATGTTAGATCTCTAACAAGTCCAACTCCACACCTTGCCCTACTCTAAACCACGAACCTGGGCAATTTCAATCTGTTCATGCTGGCTTTTGCTTTTTTTGTGAGAATATATGCTCTATGGGTGGTATTCAGTACAATCCTGTGAGTCAGAGAATGAATAGGTAATTCTTCCACCTCAGCTCCATAATCAATGTCATTTTATCTACAGACTTCAGGGTCTTTGGTTAGGCAAACAAGCATCTAGTGTGAATCTTGCCTTAGAAACTTGCACCATTGGCCACTGAGTGACAAGTGCTCAAGGCCTCTCTCTCTTAGACGAGGCAGGTCCTCTCTCTAGTCTGAGCCTGATGATATGGTTCAGGACATAAATAGTGCTGGAGATTCTGGAAACAGCCACCTTTATTGAATTGGCTTGGAGCTAACTTAGCTTTGGGAGAATGTTTGTGAGAATGACTTTTTTGTCAAGTGGTGATTATAAAGAATATGAAGAGGGAGTAGCAGAGATGAAGAAAGGAAGCATTCTGACACGGGTTTCCCCAAAACTCTGGAGCATAAAAAACAAGGAAAGAAGCTCAAATCCTATTAAGTTAAAGTGTTTTTACAGAGATATGTGAGTTATATCTGTTTTCTAGATGAAAATGCTTAGGCATTTTCAATGTTGAGGAACTTACTAGTTCCCACAAAGTAAGTGAAGGAGGATTTAAATTTAGTTGTGAATCCAAACATGCTCTTGAATATTCCAAGTCTACTTTTACCAAACCGCTTGTTCAATGTAAAACAGGCAAGTGAGTCCTTCCCAGGTGACAATTCTGTAGTTTTATGCATTTCACATCTACCCACCATTTTAATAAATCCTTCAGTACACTCATTTTAAAAATCACACTGTCCTCTCATTTTGCTCTCTATAATAACAGCAGAGAGCAACTGTCAACAGATGTGAAAGTTTACAGATCATTAAATTCTCCTCGACAATGCATCCTCAGAAATGCCCTCGTGTCAAAGGACCTCCTCTTTCCCATCTGAAAAGATTAGTTTTAGAATAGTTTTGTCCCAAACTAGTAACTTAGTCAATTTTCTCCAACGTGCAATTAACCTGAACAATTCAGGAAACAGAGGCCACTGGGAGATCAATTACAGGTGGGCTCCTCTCTGCAGCTGTACCCTATCTTCTCACCTGCTGGGTTATTTCCCTTTCCTTAAAGACCTTCACTGGGTCATCTGAAAGTTCTGAGACAGATGGTTCTTCAGCAAACTTTATAAGACAGCAAATATTTTTAACAAATCAAGGGGAAAAAAATCTAACAATACTCACATCTTTCTGGCCCCTCATTGTCTGCTTTGCCAAACTGATACATAAACACACACTCCTTAGAGCATGGTGTTCTATATGAGATCTTACATTTAAGTTCATGAACTCGTCCTAGAAAAAGTACGACATATTTTATTGCTGAGTATCACTATGGTCATCAGATGGACAAGGGGTGTACTTTGAAGATGACCACAATAACATGCAGCAATGAGGTAAGTAGCACTTTTTCTGTGATGAGTTTGCAAATTTAATTGTCAGACCTCATTCGATGACAACTCTGATGGCCATTCCAGAAAAAGAGTTCCAAAATTGCTCTGAAGGGTGGACTAGGCACAGTGCTGGCGCATAGCTTTCCAAAAGGAGTTCTTCAAAGTTATATTCAGCAAGGAGGTAGGAAGCACTTTTTCTAGGATGAATTCACAACCATGCATAGGAAATGTCTTTTACTTGATTATTTCCAAATCAAGAAAAATAAGTCATCCTTAAAATCCAAGCTTAGTTACTATACTCCCAAGAAATTATATCCTGAATACAACAAAATTAAACATATTCCACTTGAATTCATCTGTACTTTATGCATTCCACAAGAACGTAGGTTAGCGTTTTTATTGTTCATTTTTACGTTTTCTACCTCTGTATCACTTGCTGTACTAGCTGCTCTAGAAAGCAGGGACTGTGTCACTATCAGTGGAGTATCCCAGCATGCAGAACAGTGTCTGACACATTTTTTCATCAATATATGCTGGATTATTCATATAACTATTCAAAATTACATTTAGCATTTACTATGTGTATAATAGGAAATGTCCTAAGATGACTAACTCTCAATGGTCCCTGTCGCTTGTCATTTATGTCTTTGTGTTATTCCCTACCCTTGAGTGTGAGCTGAGCCTAAATATTAACAAATAGAATATAGCAAAAGTGATGGGATGTCTTTTCCTTTATTGGGTTACAAAAGACTGACTCCCATCTTGTTGGAAGCTTCTATTCCTGGCATTTGAAGTAAGCTTCCATGTTGGAGAGACCCACATGAGAAGAACTGTTAGCCATATGGCCAACAACCCTGCAAGAAACCGAATCCTGCCAACCACCATGTCAGTGACCTTGGATTTGGAGGTTTCAGACAAAACCATAACACTCCTCATTGATTGCAGCCTTGTGAGACTTTGAAACAAAGGACCCAGATAAGTTATGCCAAAATTCCTAAACCAAAACAACTGTGAGGTAATACCTAGCTTCAGGGTAGTTTATTACACAGTAATGTATAACACAATGCTGACATTACAGCAAGTGCTGGCAACAGAATGGTAAGCAAGACAAGTAAGATTCCTTTTCTTTTAGTGCTCACATGCTAATAGCCAGTTGTGAATTGTTGCATTATCTAATTCTAGAAATGGTTTAGCAGTCTATTTATGTGAAGAGCTTTCCACATAGTATATCAGTTTTATATTGACCTGTGACAAACTACCCTTAGTGTCACAAAACAATGAGTGATTTTTTCTTAATGATATTCTTGGTGGCTCCTAGGGTTGCTCATTTAGTTGCCTTCACATGGATGAATAGTTCAATATGACCTTAGTCGCATATTTGACAATCAGTTTTGGCTACCAGCTATAATGCCTTGTTTTTTGTTTTTGTTGTTGTTGTTGTTTTTAAACAGTCTCACTTTGTTACCCTCAGTAGAGTGTTATGAAATTATGAAATCACAGCTCACAGCAACCTCAGTCTCTTGGGCTCAAGGGATCCTCTTGCCTCAGCGTCCTGAGTAGCTGGGACTACAGGCACCCTCCACAACACCTGGTTATTTTTAGAGACAAGGTCTCACTCTTGATCAGATTGGTTTTGAAATCCTGAGCTCAGGCAATCCACATGCCTTAGCATCTCAGAGTGATAGGATTATAGGCATGAGCCACTGCACTGAGCCATATTGTCTTGATTCCCTTCCATGTGAGTCCCCAGTGTGTAGACAGGATTTCTTACATGGTAGTTCCAGGTCAGTGAACAAGGCACAAGGACATTTCAAATCTCTGGTTACATGTCTGTTGATTTTCCATTGGCCAAAAGTAATAACATGGCCAAGTCAAGAGTGAACAAGACAGGGAAATATACAAGCTTATAGGTATCTGAAGTTGAGTTATTGAGGGCCATTATTCAAAGAATCTACAACAAATGGTATTGATATTTAGATTAATAGAGGTGGCCATGAAATGCTATAGCTTAAAGGGGACATTTAGTTCAGTCCTATCATCTTACAAATGAGGAAACAGACCTAATAGGATTGGACCAAAACAACTACCTCAATAAGAACAGGGTTGAAAATAGCTGGGTGTTGTGGTGGGCGCCTGTAGTCCCAGCTACTCGGGAGGCTGAGGCAAGAGAATCGCTTAAGCCCAGGAGCTGGAGGTTGCTATGAGCTGTGTGACGCCACGGCACTCTACCAAAGGGCCATAAAGTGAGACTCTGTCTCTATAATATATATATACGTGTATATATATATACACGTATATATATATACGTATATATATATACGTGTATATATATACGTGTATATATATATACATATATATATATATATATATAAAGAACAGGGTTGATATTAAAATTTAGGTTCCTTTAAATCCATGTTCTCTTTCGCCTACTGTGCATATTACTTAATTGTCAACATCAAGCCATTCAAAGCAAGAAATTGAGATCTTCCCACTTTGAGTTGCTGGTTATAAGTCAAAATACCTGATCCCTCTTTGTTTTCCTTGTGCTATTTCAGAACAGATACGTTAACATTCTAGTAATCAGCAACCCTTTCTATCTCAAACCATGCTGTAAGGTGCCGGTTGTTTGAGAGGTCACTACTATTAAACCACCAAGTAATGAGTTATTTCCCACTAGCAATTAGAATCTAAACTATTGTTTTTATAATGGTACACTTTTAGTGTCAACAACAAAACGTTAGGGAGCACATTCAAGTAAATGCTCGATTGTGAGTTTTCACAGGGAATATTTGTACTGGTTGAAACTGTTATTACTTTATACACTCTATTTTAAAATAAACCTACCCAGAGCTGTGGGCCCAGATTAGCACAAAGGCTTTTGCTATGCAGGTAAATGCTTCTGATTTTTCAAGCTTGGATTACTGTAATTTTTATTTTCTGGAGTTTTTGCTCATGATGATTTCTCAGATACAGCTCTTGGAGAATGCAGAAGTTGAATCTTCATGAAAATGCACCTGCCTTGGTAAATTATTCCTATTTTGATATCCATGCATGTGATCCTATCTCGTCCCTGCTGATAGGATTCATATTTAAGAACTGGAGGGGCAGCAGCTTTCTGCTTTTAGCTAATGCTATGCTTACAATTTTTCTTCTGGTTTGAATCATATCCTAGTTGCAAGCTTGCATTTCAAATTTTATTTTCCTAACTGAAAAAATCATGATAATCATTGAAGAAATTTACCTGACATCTCTGACATTTTAAAGAAGCTTGCTAATCAACTGCTATGAACACACACACACACACACACGTGAATATATATTTTTTTAACTATGAATTTCGTTTTAGGACAAGCAATTGCTCTTTAAAGCGTGTCCTTTCTTTTCTACACTATAACATTTCAATTTTTCTTTTAAAATTAGTATGATTTTATAAATCTTCATTGAAGCAGCAAGAATGCTTTCTGGAAGGGCTTAGTCAGAAAAATTTTAAAATATAGTATCATTTATTTGGTGTTTAGTTTGAGGAAATATTTTAATTCTTTGATCCTATGCTTTTTTATGTACAAAACAGAAAATTTGTCCAAAAGAAAACCTCTACAAGTGACAATTGCCTAAAATATTTCTATTAGCATTTATAGTTATCTATTTTGACAGTGTTGATAATCTTTTAAGATTGGCAATGACACACTCTCATAAGGACTATATCTTATTTGCCTTCATATCTCTGATATAAGGCATAATATCAAATTTTTTCCAAATATTATAATTTCATGTACCTTAAAAAAATGCAACACCTACAGAAAATACTTAAAGTCAGCAAGCATTATGAGTTTATCAAATTAAGAAACCTAATATCAGAAAAGATTATAAATTGAACAAATCGTAGAAAGAAGAGTTGACTCATACCCATCACTTTGAAGACTATTTTCTCCCACAGGACTTCTCAATATTTATTCCCATGGAAGTCCGTGTACCAGGGAGAAGTGAGACTTACATCCCTAGAAGTTATGGAAGGTGAAGTCTGAAATTCTCTGCTCAGGTAAAAAAAAGCATAGATTCTCCTTAAGGAGAGAAGGGAGGGGGGAGATAGGTGGAGGGAGGGGTACTGGTAGAATTACACTGCGGGGCATCTTACAAGGGTATATGTGAAACTCAGTAAATGTGGAATGTAAAAGTCTTGGCACAGTAACTGGAAAAATGCCAGGAAGGCTATGTTAACTATTGTGATGATAATGTGTCAAGTGGTCTGTGAAGCTAGTGTGTGATGCCCCATGATCATATCAATGTACGCAGCTATGATTTAATAAAAAAAAAATAAAGAACAAAAAAAAAAGAATAAAAAAAAACAAATGTTCTCACTTATGAGTAAGAGCTAAACAAAGGACATCCATATGGTAATAAAGAGGTATAGTGAACATTGGAAACTAATAAAGGGGAAGGTGGGCAGGTGAGGGATAAATATCTACTTATATCAGATACAGTGTACACCGCTCTGGAGATGGGTATATCAGAAGCCCTGACTTCAGTTTTACATAACTCATCCATGTAACAAAACACTTGTACCCTGTACATTTGCTTTTTTTTGGAATAACATCAAAAAAAAGTGTGTTCTTTTCAGCTGCTAAGTTGTGGTTTGTTATGCAATAATAAATAACTCACAAGGTTCTTTCCTCCTGTATATGGGACTATCTATTCATGACATACCATGGACCGTGAACGCTGAGGTTGTGCACCACTATTCAGGAAGCATTTATACTAAAAGAAAATATAGGCCCTTACTAGAAAATATTTAGGGACATCTTAGACTCTTCTCTTCTTCCAGTCAAGTTCAGCACCAAAGAGACTCACTCCTCATGGGGGTAAGGACAGACTCAGTGACTTCCTACTCCTTAACAAGTCCCAGAAATTGCCTTTATCAAAGCCCACTCTCTGATTCTAAGTTAATATCCATTTATCTGGGCTTGGCACCGTAGCTCAGTGGTTAGGGCACCAGCCACATGCACCAGGGCTGGTGGGTTCGAACCTGGCCAAGACCTGCTAAACAAGCTGGGTGTTGTGGCGGGCATCTGGAGTCCCAGCTACTTAGGAGGCTGAGGCAAGAGAATCCCTTAAGCCCAAGAGTTTGAGGTTGCTGTGAGCTATGGTCCCATGGCACTCTATCAAGGGGTACATAGTGAGACTCTATCTCAAAAAAAAAAAAAATTATATATATATATTCATTTATCTGGGTGATTCTGATGCTGACTTCAGTCCAAGAAGAGCCATGACAAATCCTTTCTCTGAAATTCGTAATTATCTCACTAGTTGTTGAATCCAGTTTCTGCAAGCACCCACTCACAGTGCACTGTGAAGATACCCTGAGGGAGGCAAGGTGTCAGGTTAGTTCCTTCTTAGGATAAAGAAGGGTTAAATATGAAAACACATTTCAGAAAATATAGTAATCAAATTGGACATAAAAAAACCTGGTACAAACATCATAATATTGTATCTAGCAAAATGCAAGGCAAAAATTATCTTAAATCAACAAGAGGGATTAATTAATAATACAAGGAAAATCTACCTATAAAATATCAAATAAATTATAACCATTATAAAAGTTATTCATGTAAGAAAAATATTTGTACCCTCTTTAATATTTTAAAATTTAAAAATATTCAGATTGTTGTTTGACCACACCACATGAATCAAATTAGAACTTAAACAGCACAGCCTTTAAAAACTCCACATTTGGGGCCAACCATAGTGGCTTATGCCGATAATCCTAGCACTTTGGGAGGCCAAAGCAGGAAGATCACTTGAGGCCAGGAACACGAGACCTCCTCTCCACTGAAAATACAAAAATTAGCCAGATGTGGTGGCCTTGAGCCTATAGTCCTAGCTGCTCAGGAGGCTGAGGCAGGAGGATCACTTGAGCCCAAGAGTTTGAGGTTGCTATGAGCTATGATGATGCTACAGTACTCTAGCCTGGGCGACAGAGTGAGATCTTGTCTCAAATAAATAAATAAATAAACAAATGAACTCCCTGACTTCTGGAAACTTAGTAAATGGTAATATAACTTCCTGAGGCTTGCAGAAAAGCAGGTTGGATAAAATTCAAAAATTTTAGCTTTCATGGTATAGCAAAAACCTATTGAAAAAGCAGTGTGAATATTTTATAGGTGCATTGGGAGGAGAGGTATTGTCTTCTACATACCAGGTTTTCCAACTGTACTGTTTTCCCTGCCTTTTACTAATTCTGATGTATTTTTGTGTCTTATTTCACATAATGTTGGTAAGTTTTACCATACTGTTATGACTAGCCATAATGTATTTATTTAATGTATTCATTTTTGAGGCTGTGTTGTATAATATTGAGTAAATTCATCATACCTTACCTAATTTTATTTATTTATTTATTTTTTGTAGTGACAGAGTCTCACTTTACCACCCTTGGTAGAGTGCCATGACATCACAGCTCACAGCAACCTCCAGCTCTTGGGCTTATGCAATTCTCTTGCCTCAGCCTCCCGAACAGCTGGGACTACAGGCGCCCACCACAATGCCCAGCTATTTTTTGGTTGCAGTTTGGCTGGGATGGGGTTTGAACCCTCCACCCTCTGTATAGGGGGCTGGCATCCTACCCACTGAGCCACAGGTGCCACCCCCTAATTTTATTTTTTAAGACAAGGTTGCACTCTGTCACCCTGGCTAGAGTGCAGTGGCATCATCACAGCTCACAGCAACCTCATACTTCTGGGCTCAGGTGATCCTTCCTGCCTTAACCTTCCAAATAGCTGGGACTACACATTTGCACCACAACACTCAACTAATTGTTTTTCTATTTTTAGTAGAGACAGAGTCATACTATTGTTCGGGCTGGTCTCAAAAACTTATCTATTTTAATACTATGGATCTCTATTATTTCCTTTTGGCAGTTGCCAACAACGCTGCACTGAAAATTCACATACACCTTCCGTTACACACATTTCCCTAAGGTGTGTGCCAGTGTGTGAAAGCCCAGGTTCTTGGGATACATGCGTTTTTACGTGTCCTAAGTGATGCTGAGATCTCCTCTCATGTCACTGTGCAGGTTTACTCTTCCATCCATGGTGTAGGAGAGTCCCTGAGACTCCACAGACTCCCCATGCTTTTTACGACCAACTGTTGCCCTTTTCATCATTATCATCTCATTGCCCATGGTATCTCACTATCCACTATACCATTATCCAATGGTATCTCACTATGATTTTAATTTTAACTTCCCTTAATGATATTGGGCGTGTTTTCATTTTTCGTATGTCTAGTGGTAGTTTGATATTATTTTGTGATGTGTGCATTCAAATTCTATTCCCTATTTCTCTCGTCCCTTTATAGGACACCAATTTCTTCTCATATAATGTGCTTCAAGTATAATTTCCATATTGGGATGAAAATGTGTCAAATGGTCTATGAAGCTAGTGTATGATGCCCCATGATCATATCAATGTACGTAGCTATGATTTAATAAAATAAATAAATAAATAAATAAATAAGTATAATTTCCAAATCTTAAACTTATATTTTCACTGTCAAGGCTGGGGTGGCAGCTCACCACTGTAATCCTAGCAATCTGGGAAGCCAAGGTGGGAGAATCGCTTGAGGTCAAGAGTTGGAGAACAGCCTCAACAAAAGCAAAACCCCATTTCTACTAAAAATAGAAAAATTAGCCAGGTGAGGTGGTCACAGCTCTAGTCCCAGCTACTCAGGAGGATGAGGTGGAGGGTCGCTTCAGTCTAGGAGGATGAGGGTGCAGTGAGCTATGACGACGCTACTCACTCTAGCCCAGGCAGCAGAGCGAGACACTATCTCAAACAAGCAAACAAAAAGACGGACCTTGAGTCACCTCAGCCTCTGAGTTGGGTTTATTATGAAAAGGATGAAACTGTAGCTCGGTGAAATTAAGCATCTCACCCAAGTGTGTGGGAGCTAAACAAGGGACATGTATGGTACTAATGTTGTAAGAAGCAATACTAGGATGTGGACTAGCTAGCTCTGCCTGGCTCCAGAGCCTGAGTTCTTACCATCACAATACATTCCCCCAGGAGACCCCAGTGTCCTGGGGCTGCTCACAACTTGCTGTTTGTCAGGACAGCACTTAATGTTTACCATTGAATCATGCTCCAACTTCAGTTAACTAAACACTCAAGGTGCCTCCAAGGCTGGGGATAAAGAGAGAAACACAGCTTCCCTCTGCACCCCTCCAACCCCACTGCCTTCCCTGCTTCCCATCTCCATCCCAGCTTCATGAGAAGGGAATGAAGGGTCTTGGATCACTCTTATTCCCCCAAACCCTACCAAGCCATTCCTGCCCCCTTTCAGTACAATGCCAAGGAAAGTGAGTACAGCAACAGGATCAGGTTCATTGTCAGGTAAAGAACTCCAGGGATTAAATGCTCATCCCCTCATCCTGGCAAGAAATTAGTTCAAGGGAGGTCACGGGGTAGAGACCTCACCTAGATTCCAGATTCTAGGTTGAAGAAGTTTGACTTAAATTGAGGATTTAAAATGCCTGACACACCTAGCTGAGCCTCCTGCACAGAGAAATGTTGGGCGTGGAGGCTACCAAGGTCAAAGGAGAAGATAAACCCACACCCCATCTTATCACAGGGAGTGAAAGGCCCACCTTGCCCAACCCTTATCCATCTTACCCCCTTCCCATGACCTGGGTGGAGGTTTGATCCCCAGGACTATAAACTTGTATGAACTTGTGCAGAGCCCTCCACCCTGCACCTGCCCTCTGACCAGTCTGCAGCTCACTCTGCTCTGAGCTGCCCCTACTCTGCACAGATGTTTTCCAGACCTGGAAAAGAAACTGCACCCTTCAACTTTCACATATTTCTCCTTCTTTGCCCAGTACATAGAGCAAGGTCTCTCCATAGCTTATCATCAAAGACTGGGAGGGAGAAAATTCAGGCAGTGGGCACAGATAGGAGTGAGCAACAAGCTTCCTGTGTAGACACGACTTTCTGGACAGCCCCTGTACTCTTCCAGAACATGTGCCTCATGCTAGGCTTCCAGTCACCTTAGCATCCAAGGTCTCCCATCTTTCTCCAAATGTATTAATAGCTGTGGTCATTTCAGCTTCACCAGTTGTGCTTGGGAATCTTCTCCAAAAACAATTGGTTTTACCCAACCAACTTTTATTTACTTTCATTTGCATTTTTTTTATTAAGTCATAGCTGTGTACATTGATATGATCATGGGGCATCATACACTAGTTTCACAGACTGGTTGACTGAAATTAAACACTGGATTGAACAAGAAGACAGAGGAGAATCACAATTATTGAGAGGCTTCTAATTACAGTTTCTCATGTTATTATTATAGCACTGGGGTTATGAGAGCTCTAAATTCCTTTCTCAAGGTTCCTAACTAGTAAGTGCTTCTGCTATATTTGAGATATAATGTCATGGAGTTTACAGTGAGTTTTCTTTCCTGTATGCCACTCTACCTAGCTAATCTTAAAAAATAATCTCTTTAAACTACCTGTGGGATTTACCTAACTACATTGTTCATAATGTCTTTCAATCCTTATACTTACTGTGTAAATATTTTACACATTTATTACATAAGTATATAAATGACACATATAGGCCCTATGTGCCTTCATGAACTTTATGAATTTACTGGCTACATAATATTGGATCATGCTTATAATCATTCACCCTCGATAGATCCAAATATATGATAAAGGAGAAGGAAAGAATTAAAAACCAAAGAAACTACCAATAGGCAATCAGAATAGGCCTATAACTATTAAAAACTGAATCAATAATTAATAACCTTCCAAAACAGAAAGCCTTTGGCACAAATTGGTTCACTGATAAATTCAACAAAACATGTAAGGAAGAAACTATTCTAAATTTCTACTGTCTCTTTGGGAAGATACAAGCAGACCAGAATATTTCTTATCTTATTCTCTGAGGCCAGTAGGACTCTAATAACCATACAAATGTATTATAAGAAAAAAGAAAGAAGGAAAGGAAGAAAATTATACTGACCAAAAGCTCTCATGGGCATAGATGCAAAATCATTAACAAAATGTTATGCAATTGAATTCAACAATGTACAAAAATAATTATATATAAAAAATAAAAATAAATAAAAAATAATTATACACCACAACCAAATGGAATTTATCCCAGGTAGACAAGACAGATTCAGTTTTTGTAAACCATCATATCAACAGGCTAAAAAAGAAAAACCATGTTATTTTACCAATAGATGCCAAAAAAATCATTTGGAAAATCAAGCACCCATTCATGATTTTTTAAAAAGTCTCAGTAGAATAGGAGTGGAAGGGAGCACCCTCAATCTGAGAAAGAATATCTATAAAAAGCCTAGAGATAGCATCATACCTAATGGTGAGAAACTAAAAGCTTTCCTACTAAGATCAGCAACAAGGCAGGATGTCCCTTTCTACCATTCCTTTTCAACATGGTGCTGGAAGTCATAGTGAATGCAATAAAAGAAGAGAAGAAAATAAAAGGTACACAAATGGGAAGGAAGAGACAATAATGTCTTTGTTCACAGACAGCATAATTATCTATGTTGAAAAGTCAAAAGCATCATCAGAAACACTCCTGGAACTTATAAGACTTTAGAGCAAATTTTCAGGACACAGGTTAACATACAAAAGTCAATCACTTTCTTTCGTGCCAGCACTAAACAAGTGGAATTTGAAATTGAAAATGTAATACTATTGACATTAGCACCCCCCAAAATGAGATCTGTAAGTGTAAATCCAACAAAATATGTACAAGATCTATATGAGGAAACCTACAAAACTCTGAAGAAAAAAATCCAAAACGTAAAAGAATGGAAAAAAATATTCCATGTTCATAGGTAGGAGAACAATACTGTCCATATGTCAGTACTTCCCAACCTGTTCTATAGATTCACTGCAATCCCAGTAAAAATTCCAGGAAGTTATTTTGTGGGTATCAAAATAGATTCAATAAACTGAATATAAAGTTTATATGGAGAGGAAAAATATTCAGAATAGCTATTGAAAGAGCAGAACAAAGTTGGAGGACTAACATATTCCACTTTAAAACTTACCATAAAGCTACAATAATCAAAACCGTATGAGATTGCTGAAGGAAAAGACAAAGGCCAATGGAATAAAAAAGAAAACTTAGAAATAGAACCACATAAACATAGTCAACTTATACAAAAATGCAGATGCAATACAATGAAGAAAAGATAGCTTTTTCAACCAATGCTGCTGAAATGACCAGACATCCACTCACAGACAAATGAATTGAGACACAGACCTTACACCCTTCATAAAGTTAACTCAAAATAGACCACAGAACTAAATGTAAAACACAAAATTATAAAATTCTTAAAAGATGAAATAGCCAACACAATGGCTCACACCTGTAATCCCAGCACTGTGGGAGGCTGAGGTAGGAGAATTGCTTGAGCTCAGGAGTTTGAGATTTGTCTAAGTGAGAGTGAGACCCTGACTTATAAAAAAATGAAAAGTCCACCAGGTGAGCACCTGTAATCCCAGCAGCTTCCAAAGGCTGAGGCAGGATGCCCACAGCCCAAGTCTGAGGTTGCAGTGAGCTATGATGCCATTGCACTCTGCTCAGAGCTTAGGGTGGGACTCTGTCTCAACAACAACATCAAAAAAAAAAAAAAAAAAAGCAAGGAAATAAAAAGAAAAAAAATTTAAAAAAACCAAGGAAATAAAATGAAAAAAGAAACAACAAGAACTCTTAAGAAAGATAAAATAAAAAATCTAACATTTTGACTTTGGCAATTAATTTTTAGATATTATACCAAAAGCATAATTTATAAAAGAAAAAGTTGACAAGCTAGACCTTAATAAAATCTTTTCCTCTGCAAGAGATAGTCAAGAGAATAAAAATAGAAGCCACAGACTGAGAAAAAATATTTCCAAGAGACATATCTGATAAAGGATTGTTATTCAAAACATACAAAGAATTCTTAAAAACCAACCATAAAATTTTATGTTAAAAAGAGGGCGAAGGAGAGGATTCACGCTGGCGGCTGAGTACCAGCTTCCCTGCAACTGGGCACAGCGAGTCTGGGGAGACAGTACTCTAGGCATCTCTGGCTGGTGGGATCTGCCTATAATCATCCCTGTGAGGATACAGGGAGCCAGCAAGGGACTTCTGGACCCCAAGAGGAGGACAAAAAACAGTGCAGAACAGGCAAGTGATTGCATATGTTCGATTGACCTAATCACCCCGGCAACCGTGAATACAAGCAGCAGTGAGACTGCAAACCGGAAGGGCCTTACCTGTGAACTTTTTTGGTGTTCTTGGACTTGGCACTCAGTTGAACTGCCTTGGGGAGAGCTTGAGCGGGAGTGTGGAGAACTTTGAGCATTGTCTGGAGCCCCAGACTGAGCCACTGAGCTGGGCGCAGGAAGTCATTTAGAAAAAAACTGCCCCGGCAAGCTCCGCCATCAGGGTCTGAGAGCAAGGATCAGGAGGAACAAAGTAACCTAGTGACTGAGCAGCCTAAAAGCGGGGAATGAGCTGCCTTACAGCCCTAATCCTTAGGGGCAGAGTGAGACGGTTTTGGCACACTGGAGCCTTGGGCTGTTGCCCTAGGTAGAGTGCCGTGACATCACACCTCATAGCAACCTCAAACACCTGGACTTGGCGCTGCCCAGACCTCCATAAGAGCTGTGCAGTGAACCCTGATGAGTGACCCGCACCCACTGGGCCTCCACATTCTCTGACTAGGAACTGCAGGAGCCACGCAACCCTGCATCCTCCCTCTTATGTCCTACCAGCCTCCACACGAGCTTGTTAATCTGGTGAGGGACTCTGGTAGCTGCGTGCCCTCTGGAGCCCTCCCTGCCTCTGCGCAGAGCCCTTCTCCTGAGCAGAGACTGCTGGAGACTTGGGCTCTCTGTGCCAAAGTCACTGGGCACCAGGCACTCCCAGAACCATGTGCACCACCCCCAGCCCTGTTGCTGGATCCGAGTGAGTCACACATTGGAGCTGCTTCCACAACCAGAACTCCCTAGCTAGAGCAGCCCCAGAGGAACGACACAGGGTCACTCCCTACAAAGATCCAGCAACAATAGAGTGAACCCACTGGGGTCTAATCTTGGAGAGACACCTCCCCAACTCTGAGGACGGCCAGAGGGAACGGTGAAAAGTAATCATGAGGTGAAATCAACGGAAAAACTCTGGCAATATGAATAATCAGAGTAGATCAACTCCCCCAAGGATCAATGAGGCAGAAACAACACAAGACCCCATGCAGAAACAAATAGCTGAGATGTCAGAAATTGAATTCAGGATCTGGATTCGAACTAGAAAACAAGATCGAATTAGAATTCCAAAAGTTATCTCAAGAATTCAACGAATTCAAAGAGCAAATGACCAAAGATTTTGACACATTGAGACAGGAAGTGGTATCCCTCAAAGATCTTAGAAACACAGCAGAATCCCTCAGTAACAGAATTGAGCAAGCAGAAGAAAGGATTTCTGATATTGAACACAAAGCTTTCAAATGCTCCCAAACCTTCAAAAAAGAAGAGAAATGGAGAGCAAAAACAGACCACTCTCTCAGAGAGCTCTGGGATAATTCGAAGAAAACCAGTATTTGTTTTATAGGGATCCCGGAAAGTGACGAAGTGGCTTCACAAGGCACAGAGTCTCTTCTCCATGGGATTGTGAAGTAGAATTTTCCAGACATGCCAAGAGATTCCAAAATTCAGATAGCAGACAGTTTCAGAACTCCAGCACGATTCAACCTGAATAAGACATCCCCCAGACACATCATAATCAATTTCACTAAAGTTAATATGAAGGAGAAAATTCTGAAAGCTGCCAGATGAAAGAAAACCATTACCTACAACAGGAAGAATATTAGAATAACTGCAGAGCTCTCTGCTGAAACCTTTCAAGCTAGAAGAGGATGGTCATCGACATTTAATCTCCTAAAACAAAATAACTTTCAACCCAGGATCCTGTACCCAGCTAAACTGAGGTTCATTTATGATGGAGAAATTAAATACTTCAATGACATTCACATGTTGAAGAAATTTGCCACAACTAAACAAGCTCTACAGAACATTCTTAGACCTATCCTCCATAAAGACCAATGTAATCCTCCACCACAAAAGTAAACCCACCCAAAAAATTTTTGATCAAATTCCAACTTCCACAGTCGCAAAAGGACTAAAAATGTCCACTGGACTCTCAAAAGGCTTATCAATATTCTCAATTAATGTGAATGGTTTAAATTGTCCTCTAAAGAGGCACAGGTTGGCTGACTGGACACAAAAACTTAAGCCAGATATCTGCTGCATCCAAGAATCGCATCTTACATTAAAAGACAAATATAGACTCAAGGTGAAGGGATGGTCATCTATATTCCAGGCAAATGGAAAGCAGAAAAAAGCAGGC